>JAVQJF010079730.1:0-21317 GCA_036023855.1 Gadopsis marmoratus | reverse complement strand
AGAGCTGCAGTGTTGGAGATGCTCTGACCCAGTCGTCCAGCCATCACAGTTTGGTTCCTCACATCCTTCCACTTGCCCATTTTTCCTGCTTCAACACATCAACTTGGAGGACAAGATGTTAACTTGCTGCCTCATATACCCCCCCAACCCTCATAAAGTTATGGCTGATCGGTGCATAATCCAATAGGCTTTTAAATGGTGTATTTATCTCCTACTCTGCTAGAAGACCATTGTTCAGTGCATGGATGTATTATGGAGAGCTGGGTACCGCGTTCAAAGGTGGCACCCCATTAACTTCTATGAAGGTTGCTCAATGGGCGCACACAACCATAGAGCATGCTCAGTGGAGTCCATAGATAATAAGAATAGACATCCCTTATGAAATGACTGTTATTGTAGTACATAGCATGTTCATTAGGACACCACAGGACCTTTTTATCATCAAACACGACTGTGGTTGTTGGCTACCAGCGGTAACAGTGACGGTAACAACCACAATGCTGATTAATATCAACGTGGGTTTGTCACGATTGAGACCAGCCACTATAACAAGCTGCACCCCGCCTGTACTGGGCTGTGGACCGGACCGGTTTGAACATGACTCACGCAACCAGGTGTTATACAGAGAGCGACGTCACCGTTAACGGTGAGGCTCTGACCTGATCAAACACCGTGGACGGCCGAACAAAAGTAAATCTCTTAAATTCCACGCTGAGACCGTTGATCAACCAGAGCGTGAACACGAGACGGGTCCTTTGCGGCGCAGTGGCCCACATTCAGTCCACGCTGAGCGCTGACGGGTGATAAGTGTTTGGCGTGCGACGTGTGGACGAGTCGATCCTGCCGTGTCAAGACGTGTTTGTTCCCGCGTGTGTGTGTGTGTGTGTGAGAGGCTGCATGTGTCAGCAGGTGAGAGGGAGGCGGTGATCCAGTCAGAGCTGCATCTTGTTTGCGAACGGAACTGGTTTTGATGCCCCGAAGGCGTTCAGGCCGCCTCCTGTTGTGCTGCGAGAAGACATTCCTCCTCCAGGTTTTCTTTTCCAGGGTTTCCTCAGACCTGAAACAAGATACAGTGTAATGTCGGGGGCTTAAGGACTCCTTACGGGAATCCTAAATCTCTGCCGGCAAACTGCAGAATCACGTCACAGCCTGTATTGACTGAACTTGATAAACTCTGGGAAGCGCACATCTGTTGATAGGTGATAGTCACTGTGTGTTTTCTGGCTAGACTCCAGTAATTAAGAAGGTGAGTAGACATTAACAAGTGTCTGTCTGTGTGTGACAGTGTCAACAGCATGAAGCGTAAACAGTCCACAGGGGTGTCACACGAAGAAGATTACCACATACTTCCATAAGTCAGACTTATTTTCAGGAAATTCCATATCATGAAGCAGGAGGAGGGGATGAATTGGCTATCTTTGAACTCAGGTATCACAAAACTGGCTCACCTTTAGGTTCCGGAGCAGAAAAGCTAAAAAACCTGATCCAGGCTTAACCAGTATTATAAAGCCTGGGTCAGTTTTTAAGCATGGACCTGAGACATCGAGTGCAGATCACATCAAGTCGATGGGTTGGATGGTTTGTTTCCAGTTTGCAACCTCTACTTCTTCTACTCAGTTTTACTGGCGGATTACAGCCGTGCGTGAAGCGCGGCCTATTAATTTAACTAAGACAAGGCCAGTCTGGTCTGGAGGGAAACCTTTCCACATTAACTTGGATCAGACTTTTTTAAACCTCCTTTATGAAAAGTCTGTCTTTCTTAAAGAAGCCTGGTTCAACTGGCAAGACACCCCAGTTATCCAGGATTAAAGCGGACCTAAACCATGATGCCAAAACGTCTCTTGTGCTTTGTGCTTTTATTCGCTTTTGCGTTAATATTTTATCCTCCGTACTATAAGTTTAATATCTGCAGCTCGGAGGCCGCCAGCATCAGTTTTGTTTTTACACGTCTTGTTTCGCTGATGTGATCAGCGCTTGATGTTTCAGGTCTGCTCACATCAGCGGCTCAGAGTTATGAAACGGTTTAATCCAGATTTAGTTTGTTAGAGTCAAGACAACGCTGAAACGCCCCTCAGCATCCAAAGCTGATGTAGAGCACAGTACATCGGCCCTGACAGTGTAACACAGAGGGTCACCACTATAGCAGCTGTCAATCTTTGATTTAACAGACCTCTGACATGCAGCAGCAGCACATTTTACCCCACGTGGTGATTTATGTGTCTTTCCGTACATTTGTTTTGGTAGCCAGGAGAAGGTCAGAAGAGCCTGTTCATTCAGGCCTCAGAGCTGAGATCCCCCCCCCCCCCCCACAGCTTTGGGAGGCTTCTTCACTAAACAGAGGACCGACTCTGTCTGCAGCGGTCAGCGACTGTTTGGGAAGAAAAAAAAGATCTGTGTCCTTGGATAGTTTTCAATGTAAATGCCAGAAAAAGAAAAACACAAAGAATGCTCTAACGATTAAAGTGGTCACCCTCCCCATTAAAGTGGTTATATAAGAAGCAAGAATGAATCTTTTGAATAGCAGAGGCTCAAGTAAACAAAAAACAGTACCCTTGTTTCATTAAGTGCTGTGTAATCCAGACAGAGAGTCTGATACGTCCTGTGGAAGCAGCTTTGTTAGCCGGCGGGAAACCTGATCAGAAGAGGCACGCGGGAATCTCGCCCTCGCCTTTTTGCACGTGTAGCATCATTTTGAAACGTGAGGCAGAAAGTCACAGAGTATCAGGGTTTATGCAGCGTCTCGAACCTTTTCATGCATTCCACAGCCGAAACGCAGTCACCCATGTGCAGTTCACTGTAGAAAAGCCTGTCAGGCTCCCCGCGGTGCTCTACAGCAGGCCTAAATCCTCACAGCTGACATCTCTGCCAAGGATCCAGAGTATCGGTTGCTCCGGTTGATGGAATTCAGGCAGTACATACAAACTGCCACCGTCCGATTCAGAAAGCACATCACGTCTTCACTTCAGCAAAAAACCTGCTTCTAATGAAAAGAGAACGTAATGCTAGTGATGAAAGGAGTTGTTGCAGCTTGAGCACATTTTTATTTTGTCGACAGAAGCTCCAGTCGTGTGGAGACGTGGCCCAGCTGAGCGCACCCCCGCCGCAGAGAAGAGCCCACTCTCTGGACCGCAGGACGTCCGACACCGTCATGACGGTGAGTCACGGCACAGATTTAGGTTTTTACTTAATTAGTCGTGATCAAATAAAAAACAAAATGCAATTTCTTTTGCCTGTAAATGAAAGCTGCTTTAGGCAACATCACACACTTCTGCTTTAAATGACAGTGAGAGGAGACCCTTTGTTAAAAAAAAAAGAAGTATGTCTGCCCCGATTGCGACCCCTAGAGGCCACACAGCTCCTTACACTCCATGTGCATCTCGGTATTTCAGAGTACTGACCAAACTGTCCAGTACTCAGTAGTATTCAGATACCTTAGTACCAACACCACACTGTAAAAAATACTGTGTTACAAGTAAAATCCCTGCATTGAAAATGTGACTGAAGTAAAAGTACGTAAGTATAATCAGGACAATGTAAAAGTATCAAAAATAAAAGTACTAGTTCTGCTGTAAAATGTGTTATACTATTATATATCATTAGATTGTTATTAGTCATGCATTAATGTAAAAGCAGGATTGATCATTTATAATTGGTCACTTAGATCACATTTATTACTTTTAAAAACGGTTCAGCTTCATTAGAAGAGACGAGCCACTTAAATACAAATCAACACAACCCATCAAATCATTGATTTACACACTTTTATTATTGCTAATGACGCGTTTACATTGTGTCTTTTTTACAGCCAGATTTATTAAATTTCAAAAAAGGCTGGATGGTCAAACTGGATGAAGACGACCAGGTAAAACATGTTTAAAGTCCTAAAGTGACGTTTTATACATTCGATTTTGTCTGTTAACATCTTCTTGCTCATCGTTCATTTGTCTTTGGCTTCCATCCAGTGGAAGAAATATTGGTTTGTGCTGTCGACTGACAGCCTGCGGTACTACAAGGACTCAATAGCTGAGGAGGTATTTTGATATTTGATTTTGTAATAGAATGCAGTAAAGAAGTGTTTCCTTTAATACGTTCAAATGTCTTTTGCTTTCTTTCCTCAGGCTTCAGACCTTAAAGGAGAAATGGACCTAACAAAGTGTTATAATGTGTCTGAGTACCAGGTGCAGAGGAACTACGGCTTTCAGATCCACGTAAGAAAACAGTTCCCACACTAAACAGGCAAAACTGCATCTTCTGCATCGACAAGAAGTTCATTTAATAAACGTTTTCATGTCACAGACCCCAAAGGGCGTCTACACATTGTCGGCCATGACTTCGGGGATACGCACGAACTGGATCCAGGCTCTGATGAAAAACGTACATCCAGCTAACGGCCCTGATGTACCCAGGTACGGTCAGCTTAAAATACTCATGTGGGATAGTGTGAAATCTGTTTTAATTTAAAACCAATGTCCAGTCGTATGTATAAGTTTAAGAACATTTAAAAGAGGACAGAATAAATCGGCATATTCTGAAGCCAATCAGAAAGTGTTCAGGACCAGTTCTCCCAGTATACTAACTCACATTTTGAAAACAAGAACATCTTTTTGTGCTTGTCTGTTGAAGATTAATTTTCTAATCAAATAATTGACTAATTGTTTCATCCCTAGTCTACATTGTGATATGTTCCTGTCCTCCATCTAAACACACCTACATATTGTGCACAGTTTACCTGGCCACAGTGTCCCCTGCAGCCCACCTGAAGCCCTCCCCAAACCAGATGTGACTCGGGACTCTGCCCCCGCTGACGTCTGGACAGAGAGAGACTCTCACCCCAAACACAGGAGTGTGATGGAGAGACGGCGGGAAGGACACTACAGAACCTTCGACTGGGCTGAGTTCAGGCCTCAGAACAAGCTGACTCCGGGCGCAGATCCTGGGGGGACTACAGGCCTGTGCTCGCTGGAGTTGGGTGACCTGGAGAGGAGGAGGCGGCGGGAGGAGAGGAGGAGGAGGTATGAGAGCGTGCTGGGCCTTTCTCTGAGCTGGGAGGTGACAGGAGATCAAACGGCGTCCGGCAGCGTCAGAGCACTGAGTCCAAAGTCACAGAGAGAGGTGGAGGAAGAGATCGAGGAGTGCTGGAAGCAGGTGGAGAAGAGCGTCTTCAGCCTGGAGAGGACCGTCCCCCTGTTAACTGTGGCCACAGACTCTGTGGAGACGGAGACGCTGCTGGACAGCTACAGGAAAGGGGCGAGTGCTACTCATACCAATATATATGTCAACTTTAGACGGACATTCAAGGTCCCCAGAGGCTGAATTCCAATCTCTTTCACTCTGGCGCCACCATGAGGTTAATGTTAATATATTGGATGGATTGCCTTGAAATTTGGTTCAGACATGTTTTGCTTTATGACCAAATACCTGAAAAAATCAGCCTCAGATTTACTTTGTGTTCGGTGCAAATTAGCAATTGTTAAACTAAGACGGTAAATATACCTGTGAGCATCTGTATTAACAATGGATCAAGTAATATTCGTAATGTGTAAGTTGTTGGTGAACTCGCTCACCAACTCCGCAGCTCTACTGGGCATTTTAGCCTCTCGAAACTTGTTGTTTTGGTTTTACGCTACATTCACTGTCCAGTTCAGTGTCATCAACCTTATCAGCCATAAGATATATGATGTAACGCTCCCTGCCCAGCACCAAAGTTAGTTAAATTATTATTATTATATATTATTATTGGATTTGCATTCTGTCTGTTCTTCTGCCCCCAAGTGGCCACAAAATTCAGTCAATGTAGCTTTAAATTTTACTGCTTTATTGCCAAGCCTGTATTCTTATGTTACATCATGTCTAACATGGCAGCACGTGTTGTCTCAGTATCTGTCTAACTGGACAGGAGAGGCCCTTTATCAGAATCGTTATTGTAGCTACAGATTTAGGATGTGAGAGGCTTTTATATGTTAACTGGTTGTCTTTTGAAGGTAGAGGATCTGAAGGCCCAGCTGGTCGAGTCGGAGCGTTGCAGACTGGAGCTGGAGGCTCAGCTGAGTACAGCAGGATATTATCAGCAGCAGGTCTGACACATTTTGGCCCTCAGCTACGTGGTTTTCTCAGTTTTTGATATTGTTTAATACAACAATTATGCCGTGGTCAGTTTTGATTATTTCAGTCAGTCTCTCTGCTTCAACATGTGCTAGCTAATCCTTCTTTTTCCCCTCTCTGTTGTCTCTCCTGAAGCTGGAAACGCCACTAAGATCTGAAGCAGAGTTTTGCCCATCGGACACAAGTGAGAAGCCGTTAAACAGCCACACACAGACCCTGGAAGACACCTACAGAGAAACCAGAGAGCGCTTACAGCAGCAGAACATCATCCGACAGAGCATGCAGGAGCAGCTCAGCTTTGAACCGCCTTCATTAACACCTCAGACAGCCAGCAACTGGCTGCATGATGCAGAGGGCAATTTCCCAGAACTGGGGGATTTTCTTCCTGAGACGGTAGCCACACCTTTATTATACCCTGAATCACACAGCCACGACACATCTTCTCAGAGTGATGGAGAACCTATAGGACTACATTTGGACATTGCAACAGCAAACCACCAGAATCGCCTGGACAGAGATGACGGTCAGCAGATTCCCAGCTCAGAAATACAAATAAATAACGAGTATAGCTCATTGATTCTGGAGAAGCCTGCAGAGGGAGATGACGACTCACTGAACTGCTGTGCGGAGCACCACAGACCTAAAGACCAGGCGGTGGTGAGGAGGCTTTCACAAAAGGTGGAGCTGCTCTCCAGCCAGAATGAGGCTCTCAACCAGCGGAACCAGGAGATGCTAAACCAACTGACGGAGGCGGACCGCGAGATAGAGAGACTGAAGGCAGAGCTCAGCAGCAGGTACACTGAGCCCCATCACCTCCCTGAGGTTGAACAGCTGGCACAAACGAGGGTAGATGATCTGGAGGGGGAGCTGACCTTGAGAAACCAGCAGCTCCTGGAGGCCCAGACCTTGATTGCCTCCCTGGAGGAAAACCTGAAGGAGGCGCTGCTGCAGCTGAACGTCCCAGCAGAAACAGAAGAAACGGGACCGGAGAAAAGCGAGCGTTCTGAGAAAGCGGAGGGATACCTGCTCAAGCTGGCAGAACTGGAGAGGCAGCTCGACCAATCGGAATCCAGCTGCGGCGTGCTCCAGATGCAGAACACAGAGCTGAATGAAGCTGAGGAGCTTTGCTGTCAAACAGCTGCAGACATGGAGGCCGACATCAGGAGGCTGAATCAGGAGAGGTGGAAAGATGGACATAGTGACAGATGTGTTTCTGGTGAAGAAAGGATCAAGCAAGTGATGGAGGGGATGGTGATGAGGCTGAACGCGTTGGGGAAATTACTGGAGGTAATTGACAAGTTGGATGTTGGTTGGAGAAGAGAAGAGGGTAAACACACAGTGGCGAGTCAGCTGGAGTGGGAGGAAGAGTTTTGGAGTTTGCTGCTCGACAAACTGAATCCCTCCGAGCTGAACGAGGAGAAACCTGCAGACGAGCTTCTTAGTGAGGTGACGGAACGCATGATAGCAGAGAAACAAATGCTGCTTTTAGGGCAAAGTTTACTTTCTGGGGCCGATGCATGTGCAGATGAGGGGAGGGATGGTTTGAAAGATCTGGATATTTTCTGGAATATTGCAAGTGAGACGGTGACGGGGACCAAAAAGACGGATGAAAGCAGGATTTTTGAGTTTAATAACCAGCTGTGTGAGATGGAACACTTCAGAGTCGTCACGCAGATGAAAATCTCTTTCCTCAATCACCTCGCCTCCTCTGTCGGCACCTCTGCCCATGACCAACTCCGGCTGATGGCTGACCGGATCTCCGACTTTCACTTTTCGGAGCATCCCATGTCCGGTTTCATCCACTCTGCAGCAACTGAAGCGTTATACTGCCGTCGTTTAAGCCAGCTTCGGTCAAAATATGAGAGGGAGCTCGAGGAACCCAAACAGAAACCGCTCTCTCCCTCGCTCATCTGCAGCAACTGTGTCGACGGGGAGCTAAGAGAAGGTCTGTCGAACCCAGAAGAGCAACAGTCGTCACCGCTGGACGATAAGATGAGCCAGACAGAAGAGATTTACCCTCGGGACACAGATGCTGGGTTACAGGTAGCAGAAAGTACAGCAGCTGGAATCGGGGAAGAAAATGTACAACAGACACCTGAAACCCCAGAAGAGGAGATGGTCGAGTCCCTTGGGCTCGAATGCATGGAAATCCCGCTTTCATGTGTTGAAGGCGAGTTGGGGCTCCAGGAGGCAGCAGAGGAAAACACAGAGACGAGTGACGCATCCCGATACGAGGAAGCAGATCCGAGCTGGGAGACGGAGCAAGTTTTAGAGCTGAGAAGAAGAGTGGAGGAGCTGGAGGAGCTGCTGTCTGTCATGGTGGAGGAGATGAAAGTGAGTTCTGATCAGACGCTACGTGAGGAGGAGATGGAAAAGCTGAAGGTAGGTGGTGCCGCGGTGGTTTCCATAGCGTGTGCTAAGGCAGAAACTGTCCACAGTTGAAAGTTATTTAAGATAATTTTGTCTGTACATTTAACCATCTTCATGGCATCCAGCCATTAGTTCGGCCTCATCGTCAGCCTGTGCTTACGTTACGGCACAATGACAACTTGAATTTGACACTAAACACTCTGAAGGTTATAAATATGTAGCCGCCTCTTGTTCCTCCAGGCCATGTGCGAGCGCGGGTTCGCCGCCATGGAGGAGTCTCACCTGAAGGTCGTGGAGGAGCTGCAGCGTCTTCACCAACAGGAAGTGGAGCGCCTCCTGGTGGAGAGAGATGGACTGCTAGAGGAGGAAAGCGCTGCCACTGCAACCGGTGACTCTCATCGCTTCCTGTCGCATTGTGATTTTCAGCTTATAGGCTTCATTTAGTCTCACGAAGCCACTGTTTGTCTCTTTCTCAGCAATCGGAGCCATCAAGAACGCTCAGCGGCTGCAGCTGGAGAGGGAGGTGCAGAAGAGGTGTCAGTCAGACAGCAGCCTGGAGGACGTATACCAACAACACAGGTACGTCTTCATCATCATAACAAGCTTTAAATTAAATTTTTTGGTTTGGCTTGTAACTGACGGTGCAGTTTGCAGGTCAGAAGTAGCTTTGACCGACGCATTCTTATGAAAAGTGTGTGTGTGTGTGTGTGTGTGAGAAGTGAGGAGCTGGCCTCCTACGAGCGGGAGCTGCAGGCCTTGTCCCAGCAGTTCTCTCTGAAGTGCCTGGAGAACAGACATCTCGTCCAGGCGGTGGATGCAGAGAGGAAGGCCTTGTGTCAGTGCCAGCAGGAAAACCAAGACCTGAGGACCAGAAACCAGGTGAGACCCCCTGGTACACACTCTTACGTACGTCATTTTTACTTTTTACATTATAACAGTTTCATTCAAACTGTTCTGAAGGTTTTGATTTGTAAAAAAAAAAAAAAAAAAAAGACACTCCTGGTGGAAATTTCTCAGGTGCTTTATACAGCTTCAAACTACACACACGAGCGCTTTAATATTCTGCAACGCTCTAACTCAGGGGTTTTCTAAGACTCACAGTTCTAAGACACAGTTCAAATCCAGGTTAAATTTTGACGTTTCTGTTAGATGCAACTAAAACTACAACAGTGTTGGAAACATGGTGTCTTTAAATAGGAAGCCTCATTGTTGTTTCTGACTCGTCCAGGAGCTGAGCAGTCAGCTCACAGCAGAGGTCACCAGACTGGCTTCTCTGGTGAAACAGGACACCCTGCCGCTCAGTCAGGGAATCGACGTGTTGGAAATGGAGGTAAGTCTTCTCTCCAGAAAGGTGGCAGCTCAAATGGAAATAAGAGGGCACTGAGTGTTTGAGGGGGTTGGTTTTATACAAAAGGAAACCAGAAATATATTAAAAATAGAAATTATATATAAATATACGTCTCTGGAAAGGGAACAAAACAGAAATGCAAAGTTTAATTTCTCCAGATTCCATCAGGATAACATGTGTTTACTAAATCAGTCCTAAAGTGTGTGGCTCCCTCTTGTGTTCATTGTCAGTAATTGCAATTACGACTGTAATAAAACCTCGAATACAGTGAATCCACATCTGAATGCGGTGTGGGGTGCTGCTCTCTATTATTACAGGTTCACTTTCTTTTATAATAACTTTATTTATATATATTTATATTTAAAGTAGCACCTTTAAAAACAGAGTTTACAAAGTGCTTTGACAGAAAACAAAAACAGGAAACACAAAGCAATTAAAACAGTAAAAGAAATAAAATGATGCAGAACAAAAATGAGAAAAAGATTAATAATACAGATAAAATTAATTAAAAATCATAAAAAGACGATATAATGACATCACATGAAAGCAAGTTTATAAAAATGTGTTTAAAGAAAGGTCACTGACGTTAGTGTATAATAATACATTAAAGTATAATAAGACATAATAATACATTAAAGGTCACTGACTCTGCAGCCTTGTCTCCTCAGGCAGGTCGTTCCAGAGTCGAGGGGTCCTGATGGCAAAAGCTCGGTCACCTTTAGGTTTAAGCCTCGACTCTGGAACGACCAGAAGGCCCCACCTGAGGGTCTGAGGCTGCGAACTGGCTCATATGGGGTCAGTGTTTCTGCTGTATAGCTTGGGGCCAGACCCAGGCACCTTACAAGTAGTGCCTTTCTTGGCTTCAGGTTTGGTTTGCGTTAAAAAAAAATCATTTTTAATCAAGTGTGCCTTTTTGTTTAGACCTCTAGATGTCACCCAAGACACAAGTACTGCACACCATCTGTCCTCTTAAAATGCTCATGTGTGTCGCTTTGAGTGTGAAGAAGTTGTCTAATGTTCTTTTCTAAAGATGTGACGCCGATTTTTCTCTCAGATTACGCTGCGAGTGAAAGAGTCTGAGGTGCAGTGTCTGAAGCAGGAGATCGCGTCTCTGAAGGACGAACTGCAGGCGGCACACAGGGTGAGAGTCGCACACAAATGAGCAGCCGTGGAGTCAAAGAGTGGAAGTAACTGAGTCGACCGGATCTCTTGTGTCACGTTACAGGACAAGAGGAACGCCGCGAAGAAGTACAAGAACGTGTGCACCGAGCTGAGCATCCTGGGGGCCAAAACAGGGCGAGAGGTGACCGAGCTGAGAGAGAACCTGAGGCTGGCTCATCGCGCTCTGGACCAGACTTCACTGTGAATTATCCCGTTTTTAAAACAACAGCATTGCATTTGTTTAGCTTTAGTTTTAGTTTTACTCCCAAGAGAGATCTATTTAAAACAATCCTCCCATAACCTCTTATGTCTTATTTAATAAAGCCACAATCTCACTTCACATTTTCTTTTTGGTTTTGAACTGTTGGTTATTGGAGATAAAGATGTTTTATATTGCGCGCCTGTTGTGTTTTTAATTACTAACCTTTCTGACACTGAGTTTGTGATTTGTATAGATTTCTCCTTCAATGGTCCTGTGCAAGTGTTTTTATTTTTAATATTTGAATTCGTCAACTCTTATTGTAACAAAAAAAAGTGGTTGCTTTGTGTTTTATATATATATTTTATCTGTGCAGCAGTTTTGTTATTTACTTTAATCTGATGCACATTTATTATCATGTGTGTCCTTAAACTGCTCAAGTGTGTTTTGTTTCTTTTAATCAATTAAATCTTTTAAACTAATTTTGTGGCAGATTACGCTGTCATACACGGCCTGTCATTTATATTTGTACACTGCAGTATTAATATAAATGTTTGGATTTTTTATTAAATCACATTGGCTCTGTATTTTTCTCGGGTTGCCAGGTTGATTTGGGGCCTCATTTCATTTTCATTTATTTTCAGTTGCAGTTTGTACGTGAAACATAAAAACTCACAGCTACTACAGTCATGTTAATATTTTTATTTTGTGAAGATGTATATGATAATATATATGTACAGTCAGGTTATCTTGGACAGGTTCTGGAGGACGAAGACCGTAAAGTTTTGCTGAAAATAAAGTTGTGTTCCTGGTGAATACTTCAAAATAAAATCCCTAATTGACGGATGTCTTAGGGTTGTCACCCATTGTGACATCTTACAGTCCACGCAGCACTGACAGTTATAGGTTCATGCTTCAACTTGTGTCGGTCGAACATAAGATTCAAAAGATTATATAGTAAAGGAAGCAATAAAGATAAACTCTAGTGTGGCGTTCTGCTGTGTAAGGGGCTAGTAACAAATGACTGAAGTACATAAATAACAGACTTTATTTGTCACAGGACAAATAAAATGCAAAGTTGGAAAGCAAATAAGTACATTTACTCAAGTACTGTAGTTGAGTACAATTCTGAGGTACTTGTACTTAACTATTATTTCTGCTCCACTACGTTTCAGAGGCAAATATTGTACTTTTTACTCCACTATATTTATTTCATAATGTTATATTTACTTTGCAAATTCAGATTAATAATTTAGAATAGAACCATGAAATCAGTTATGGTCTATTATTATAGGTTATTGGTTGATTTATAAATCCAGGCGCCACCCAGAAGGACACACAGTAACTACAATTAGTCCCACCAACATTAAAGTGATACACAATGTAGGAAAAATACTTTTCTAATATTATGTTTTTCTGAAATTAGCCATTCTGCATAATGAGTACTTTTACTTTTGGTACTTTAAGGATATTTGATGTTTTACATATTATTACACCGTGGCTTTACTTTTACTTAAGTAAAAGTCCTGAAAGATTAATCCAGCATTGTTAAAATTTGTATTTATTTATTTATTTTATTGCTATTTTGATTACACTTATATATGACTGAAACATTTTCACCTTGTGTTTTTTAAATCCCACGTTGTTTTATTTCAACACTCGCTCATGTTGAGAGTCGTTACTCGCCTTACTTTGAAAGGCGCAGTCTTCCCTTCCGGTGTCGCCCCGTGTGCTTCAGTGCGACTTGACGCCGAGGGAAGGTGGTGTCCGTGATGACAACTTTAAAACACCAGCAGCGGCGGCGGGGTTGAAATTCCCAGCTAACGCGTCTTTATCCAACATGTTCACGCGTCTCTGTCGCGTCGAGCGTCGTCCACGTTCGGGAACAGCTTCGCGTGCTAACGTCAGCTAGCCAGCCAGCTAGCCAGCCAGCTAGCCAGCCAGCTAGCATGCAGCGGAGCCGTCGCTGCTTTTGTTTACATCCCGTCCTGATGACGGGCCTGGAGAGGCGTGTTAGCTAACCCCGCTACCAGGCCGGTTTCAGGGGCACAGCCCGCACCGCGAGGACCGGGCTCGTCCATCCAAAGTGCCGCCGCCTCAGGGGGTGAGACCCAGAACCGCAGGCCGAACACTTGTTGTGAGTTGGACCGCGGCTGACCCCGTCCAGGGTGGAGTCCTGACCGGGCCTGTTGTGCGCCACTAAATATTCATCATCATTTTATTAATGGATTTGGGTTGGTTTGGATCTGAGCGACCAAATCCGACATTTGTTTTTGTCGATTCCCGCCCTCGGCGCGGCACAGACTGTTAACACTTTTATTATCATACACTAAAATGGAAAAATGTGTATTTAAATCGACAAAAGACAAACCTGCATCTGGTATCTCATTTAAATATTTTGTACAGTGTGCTGTTGCGTTTGGTATACATTTTACAGCACACTGTACAAAATACATACTCCGCTTCTCGTCCACTATAAAATAATTATTTTCATTGTCGATTGGGTTTTTTTTCCAGGGTTTGGACGTTTGAAGGCGTCACTCTGGGCTCCAGGAAGCTTTGAACCATGCTCATGAATTAGAATGTATGATTAATTGGAAAAAGAATCTGACGACATCTGTAAACAGGCGTTGATGTGCAAAAGTTCCTCTTTAATTCCTTTTACAGGACGGGCAAGAAAACAGGTTTAAAATGACACGTGTCTATAATGTCAGTGTGTGTTTTTTGCAGTGATGGAAGTGTCCTCTCAGGATCCGTCTCTCATGGCGATGGACCTGTCTAAGGGCTACTCAGTCAACCCCCTGACCCGCAGCCGCGCTGAAGCCGTGGACCTGGCAAAGAAACCCGAGTGGTACCACAGGCGCCCGCCAAGCTGCAGCTCGGAGATCGGCTCCTCGTACAGATCCAGAGCCTCGTCCTCCTACAACCCGCTGTCCGCGCAGCTGCACCCCGACCCGGGTGCCCCTGCTCACTGCAGAGAGCTGCAGCAGGGCCCCGAGTCTTTAAGCAACTACATGAACTCGACGCTTGCTCCGGCGCTGGATCTGTACCGCGACAGAGCTCGCGGCAACCTGTGGCATCCAGGTTTCTACGGCGGGCCCGACCCAACCGGCGGTCCGGTCCCTGAAAGCAGCGGTGGGGAGGAGAGCGACAGCGGCTCTGATGTTATTTTCCTCGTCTCCTCGGCTAAGGAGCCGCTCTTATGCAGCCCTTTCATCCAGGACGGTGTGAGGCACATCGTGGAGCCCCTGTCCCCAGCCGTGTCCTCGCTGGAGGACGGGCGAGGTTGCTATCACCTACCTCAGCCTCTGAGCTCACCCAGTCCCGACAGCTCGTACTCGGAAGACTCCTCCGACAGCTCGGTGGACATTCCTGTCCATCATACCCGGCCCGTAGTCCTCCTGTCGGACCTCAGTGCCGTTTATGGCAACCCGGCACAATCTCCAGTCGATATTTCAAGCGATGACAGCGACGTTGTCGAGATTTCAGTTACTGATGAAAAGAAGAAAAGCGACGCCTTTCCGTGTAAGAAAAGTGCTCCTCGCAAGAAGAGTCTGGCGAGAGAAAGTCCTCGTCGGACTCGGGATGAAAAGGCTCCACCCAGAAAAGTACGACGAAGCAGCAGAATCCGGAAGTCTGTCTCTGAAATGCCTCAGTTCACCTGCAGTGTGTCTCGGCACAGTTTGAGGAGACGCGCCAAAAATGATGCGGTGGGCATATACAACGAAAGTTGTGATTCTGATGACGTGATGGAGTACGCGGGGAGGCTGTCCAGCTCGGATGCAGGCGAGTCGGCCTCGCAGCCAAACGCGTCGCAGAGACTTAGCAGTAACACAGAAGAGTCTGCCGTGGACAGGAAGTCGCCGCAGAGAGAGTCGCGTGAGCAGCAGCCTCGCCGCAAAGTGTCCAACGCAAAAAACAGCAATCGTAAAAGAAAGAAGCCCGTCACCGTTCGCAAAACAAAAAAGTTAAGAACCGAACGGAAACAAAACAGAGTCCCAGAGCGGCGTCAAAGGAGCGAGTCGGCAAACACAAAAACTGTCGCAAGACTGAAGAAAAAACGGCGAACGCAGACCGGACCTTCAGCTCGGTTTCCTCCCAGAGAGCCGGAGATCAAGCTGAGATATGCAAACGTTAAAGAGGGGAAAAAGGACAAGAAGTCTGGCAGTTTTTGCCCCTTTGTTCACATGGAGAAGAGGATGTGCACCGTGGTTAACTATCAGGAGGAGCAGGCGACCGCGAGCAGCAGCAGAGGGCCGCAGCTGGCGGCCGCCGGCTCTCTGACGGGGTTCGTTCCTCACACGTCCTGCTTCCAGCTGGGTCGGTTCAGCTCGGAGAGCAAGACTCAGGCCACGCTGCTGTGCTGCCTGTGCGGTCAGACGGCCAACGCCATGGGCCTCGGGGACCTCCATGGCCCGTACTATCCCACCAGCGCGTCCGCGGACGGCCAGGACCAGAGCTGCAGGACTGAGCAGCAGGAGGAAGAACGCGCACGCAAACTCATCCAAAGGCATTCGGTGAACTCCTCAGACGGCGGCGGTGTTGGCTTCGACCGCTCCGCCGTCAAAGGTTTGCTCGAGGGCGACGACCTCCCCCCCCCAAAGGTGCCTCTTCATCTGGGTGAGTGCTGGATCCACGAGGACTGCGGTATCTGGTCCGCCGGCGTCTTCCTGGTCAGAGGAAAGCTGTACGGGTTGGAGGAGGCGGCCCGGCTCGCACAGGAAACAGTGAGTGACCCAGAGCGAGGTCCTTTTACACAACATCGGGACTGAGCGATCCGCTCTCTGGGCACTCATTTTATGGGGACTTTCAAATGATATAGATTAAAATCATCATTTTGAGCAGGATATTAGTTATTTAAGTTCTTGTTTTATAATTTTTGAACTGTGAAGAATGTCGGCAAGAGTCCAAAACCCCAAATATCTGCAGCTTCCCAGCCGGGATGGACGGGAGGGATGAGTTTAGGGACCAGTAGCTATTAGAATGAACACGTGAGCGTGATGTATTAAAATAGGCTCAAAAATGAAGTGAAGCGGATTGATTTTTTTATTTTTTTAATTTTATTTTTTACGTGATTCAACATCACGTAACATCATGACAAAGAACGGACGCCATGTTTGTTTTTGTCTCAATATGAAATCTTTTTCTTTTCAGACGTGCTCAGCGTGCCAACTAGGTGGCGCAATAATGGGATGTTTCCAGAAGGGCTGCCCCAGAAATTATCACTACAGATGTGCCATTCAGTCAGGTACAGTATGAGATATATGTGTCACTGTAAACTGCCCTTATCTTGTGCCGTGTGAATCTGATGCTTGAAGCGACGGATCTGTCGGAGGTGAGCGCCTCGAGTCACTCGCCCTGGTCTCACTTTGTGCTGTCGCTCTCACGCAGCCTTACGTGTTGCGTCTGTCCGTGTGTGTTTTTCAGGCTGCGCCTTAACTGAAGACAACTTCTCAATTAGATGTCCGGAGCACAAGGTAAAGACGGAAATGACGTGTGAGGAGTCGCTTGGCCTCTGGGGGTCACTAGCGTAGCCTTCGGGCTGCTGCATGCTAACTGTATGAGGGCCAGTGGTGGAAGATGTACGCGGATCTTTTACTTTAAAGTAGTAATATGACGCTGTGATCATTTGATACTCTGTTACAAATTAAAAGTCCTGCATTTTTTAGGTATTATGTAGGCTATTATTTATTGAGGTAAAGTAGTAAGCAGCCTAAAAACATGTAATGACATTAGAATTTAATTTGTTACCCAGTTTGCCAGCTGCCTTTTGTGTAGAGCACAGTGATATTTTGGGACAATATTGTGGAACCAGACGAGTGGAGGCAGTTAGAGCAGCACATTAATGACTTTAGAATGATATGTTGTGAAAGGTTCCTGTGGTTCCACATAGTGTTTTCTGTGTTGCATCAACTTTCAGTTGTACTTGATGATTTTGGTGAGTGTCTTATTTATTTCCAGCTGGTGTGTTTGTATCCAACAGAACAAACTGTTCACAAGTGTCACCAGGCAACACAAGATATGACGTGAAAGACATTTTGGGGCACTGGAGGTGTGTAATTTAGCAAAATGTCAAAACGATTGATGGTCCCAGCTTTTCAAATGTGAGAATTCGCTGCTTTCCTTTCCTTTTTGGGCTGTTTGGGGTTTATGGAAAGATTGTAGAGCAGCTCAGCTTGAAAATATAGAAATAGATTTGAATACAAGAATATATCCACATGTTGAGTCAGCTGTAGCACCTGAACACTACGTGTTGAGAGTTCGTGAAAAGTTAGCAGAGAAGTAGAAAGTTAGCTAAAACAAAAATGGTCAGTTATCTAAAAGTTTAAATGGTTAACGCAGTTAGCTAAAAATGTAAACAGTTTAAACGGTTAGCTTAAAGTAGACATCGTTAAAATAGTTAAGAGTGATGGATAAATGATTTAAAATAGTTATAAATGTACATTATGTCCGGAAATAAATGTTTTCCTCTCGTCATTCCCTTCCAGAATGATCCACAGATCTCCTCAGGACGCGACGTGTTCGGCCTGATTTCACCTCTGCAGCTTCATGTTCGCTCGAGCAGAAGGCAAACCTTTTGGTGGGATTTCACTCGTCATCACAGACCAATCAACCAGGGCCACTTAAGGATTTTTATGTGTGTCTTTGTCCTATTTCTATGAGGTGTGTGTGTGTGTGTGTGTGTGTGTGTGTGCGCGCACAAATACAATTTATTATAACATAATTATATTAGTTTAAATGAGCTTTATTGATTTGTTGTATAGAATGATATCTTTATATAAGAACACTTTTCTTTCTACAGTTTTTTGTACTACTTTTCTATTACTGTTAGTGCTTCAATCATCACATAACCATCATAATTTATTTTCAAGTTGCATGCACCATTGATGTTTGATACGATGCACTTTATAGTATAATTTTATTCTATGGGTTATTTATGTCTGTAGACTTTGTTCCCTTTGTACTAAACTTATTTAAATTTAATATAAAGCTGCACTAAGCAAGATTTATATGTATAAATATATGGAATTACTCGCTAAATCACAAAGTGGGGCCGCAACAGAGGACATCTCATCATTCACCACATTCAAGTGGATTAATTTCTGGTCAGGTTTGGATGGAAACGGTCCACAAAAAAATGCCAACATTAGCCTCCGGTGTTTAGTGAGCTGGGGTCTAAATGAGATATCCAAACACACTACTTACTAATTCCAGTTTCTCAAATGTGAGGATTTGCTGTTCTCTTTTCAGTTCCCATAATTCTTTGGCTTTGGGGAATGTAAAGTCATATTTTTGCCATGGACTCAGCAAGTTAGCGCCCAAAATAGGCTGAAAACCTTTTTGTTGGCATATTTTGGCAAATTAGCACGCAACACGTGGATGTAGAGACAGCTATCACTGGATTACTTCCACGCTGGTGTCTGGATTATCCTCAAATACACCGAAACATAAGCACATACCTTGGTACCACAGGAGTAAGTTGGGACAATGATTTGGGTGAATTGACCCTTTAATGTAACTCATGTTACATTCCATGTAGAGTG
The DNA here is from genome assembly GCA_036023855.1 of Gadopsis marmoratus. NCBI lineage: Eukaryota > Metazoa > Chordata > Actinopteri > Centrarchiformes > Percichthyidae > Gadopsis > Gadopsis marmoratus. The sequence goes on along the minus strand of JAVQJF010079730.1, from coordinate 2,593 downwards.
GAAGTCGCGTAGTGCAGCTTTAGCCGTTCGTCGGTGTGCAAGTTTTTATTTCAGCTCACGCGGGTCGAGTCAAGCGTCCATTGTTTTTACAACAAGTGGTGTCAGATTTTCGGCTTCATTCCTGCACTTCTCATGACTTGAGGAATAAAAAGATAATTCATGTTATTTAATAAGTCAATAAACCTGAGCCCTTGTGTGTGTCTTGAAATGCGTGGGTGCACTTTTCCTCCGGTCAGCGTTTGTCCGGCCGCTCGTGTGCAGGACAAGAAACTGTGTCCGTAGAGATTTTAGAGCTCGTGTTGCTGTAGAAGCCAAATAAAGCCATTAAACCACTAAAACTCTCCGTCCAGCAGCGACACAGAGCCTGCAGCAAGATCCCTGGTTGGCACCTCGGTCAACAAGTTAGCTAATTTAGTCTGCCTGCTAAATTAACTTTTACTGGTTTAGTTAAGTGCATGCTTCAGATGATTTGTTTTTAAGATTTGATGTTTGTGGATACACTCTCTGGTCCACCGTATTAACATACAAGAGCGGATTTTGCCAACCCTCTGCTATGCGGAACTCCCAAAACCCAACTTGGCTGTCATTTCTCCTTGAGGGTGGTGCCGAGGTGAAAATCATTTAAATTCTATTTAATGTAAACACTTTACTCCTGACGCGTAATCACTCACATCATGTTTTGGTGTTGAGAAAGCCGTCGCGCCCACCTGGGACGAAAAGATCCAGGTCCGGGTACGCAAAGCCCGTTTAAACAGAGTACATTGTGCACACGCTGGAGTCTTTCAGTTAGTTTATTCATTAAGGGTAGAGATGTTCGGACACAAATTTAGAATTAAAAGCGAGGGAAATGGGCAGAAACCAGTTTTAGATACCATCGTTAGCTCTGTAATGGTGTCTAGGGGCCAGCCGGTGAATCGTGCATTGGTACAACTGAGCTACATTGGCCAAGCTGAGCTGGGCTCTGTAATGAAATCTCATGCCTTCATACGTACAGAACGGGGGGGGAAACTGTTGCGATGTTGTAAAGGAAAAACGGAAGGCGTGGAAAAAAGCAGATTGGAAATTGGTAGCCATGAGCGGGCTTCTCAACCAGAGGAATCACCTCAAGCATAAAGCAAAGGGTCAAAACACTGGCAACACGCAAGTGCTGTCACGTACTGGTCCGGTGACGTTCCTCTTCTCAACCAGACATTTTTACATCCAGAAGATTTGGAGAAACAGGACCGTGCCGCTTACTGCAGGGGGGGAGAAAAATAAAAGAGGAGGGCATGACACCTGCATTTTGGCACAGAGGGAGGAAGTGGAGACGGGTCGCTTTATATACAGTCTGTGATTAAACTTTATACAAACCTTCCACAGAAAAATGGATATCGTGTACAGAACACAAGCCACAGTATCGTGTGACACATCCAGCGATTAGTACATGAATATGATCCAATGGCCGAATGGTCACCTTGTTCTCACTTGTTGCCCCAAATTAGAACAAGCTGGTCTACTGTAATAAAACCATACTGTTCCTCTGAGGCCAACGTGATCTTATTTGGGTCAACATCATCTCTACATTCTTGATTTACTGTTCAAGGATGAAGTTTAAACTTACTGCCGAGGATAATACCCAAGGGCACAGGATAGGTTGTTCCCTTGCCTGGAAAAAGACAAAACACAGATAATGGTGTTAAACGGTGGTTTTAATTCTCCTACGGTTACAATCACCCCAAAAACTTTTCATTTTGGCCCAAACAAATTGCACCATTTCATTCATTCAGCTGTAGGGCTTTAAATGTCTCTCAATCTTTCACATGGAATCTGCTATTTTCTGTTGAAAACGCGATTTAAACGTTGCGTTTTTCAACTTGGGACAAAAATCAAAAAAACACTCACTACATTGCGGAGCGTCGGGCACGAACGTTCCATCTCCTACACACCATACAACACTTGATCCCTTGACCTTGTACTTGACATTGCAGCTGTACGTCACGTTGGCCCCGTAGGCATAGATGTCTTTTTCTGGACTGAACGCGCCATTCTCAACGGCAGCTGGCTTACTGCACGTCACCACTGCAAAGTCAAAGCGTCATCTTTTAACACTGCAAACGGACACTTGTGTCGTTTGGTCACGTGCCTTGCATTTGACAGACTACCGACCTTCACATTCAGGCTCCTTGTTCTGCCACCCTGCGGCTGCGCACTCTTTTTTGCCAAGTCTGAACCTGAAGTGAACAGTAGAAGTTATTGGACAACAATGTTCAGGGGGGAATCCGGGCACCCGGGTCCCGCTGCACAGCCACACTTTGGTTTCAAAGCCAAGTCTCTGAACATCAAGTTTGTTACCAACCCGGCGTTGCATCGCAGCACACTTGTATTGCCGAGCAGAGTCCCTCCGGAGGAATCAAACGCTCCATTCTGCACTTCCTGAGGAGCGCCGCAGTCTACCGAACAAAGAGAAGTGTCAGAAGAATTAACGGAAACATGCACATAATCACGCACAGCGCAGCCGCTCACCTGCAGCACCTGCAGGTGCTTCTGCATCAGAATCTTGAGTAAAGGCAACGCCAAGGCAGCTGCTCAGCAGCAGGTAGCAGGCGACACCCAT
>JAVQJF010079717.1:0-39501 GCA_036023855.1 Gadopsis marmoratus | reverse complement strand
AAATACATTACAAATACATTACGGAGGGAGCTCGGAGTAGAGCCGCTGCTCCTACAAATTGAAAGGAGCCAGTTGAGGTGGTTCGGGCACCTGATAAGGATGCCTCCTGGACGCCTCCCTTTAGAGGTTTTCCAGGCACGTCCAACTGGTAAGAGGCCCCGGGTAGACCCAGAACACACTTGGGGGGATTATATATCTCAGCTGGCCTGGGAACTGCTTGGGATCCCACAGGAGGAGCTGAAAAGTGTTGGGAGAGGGACGTGTGGAGAACCCTGCTTAGCCTGTTGCTACCGTGACCCGGCCTCGGATAAGCGGAGGAAAATGGATGGATGGATGGACATTACAAAGACATGCAGTAATAAATCCTATTACCTGTCAGAGTCCTTGGTGGAAGCCATCTTGTGCTGGTGCTTGAGGACGAAGCCCTTAAAGGTGGTATAGGAATAGGCGGGTGTGTGTGAGGAAATGAGATAATTACTGACTGATGTACAAATAACCTGCTTCTTTTAAATGTACAGTATTTATGTTAAAGTGACAATGGACAACTGTATGGCTTTAACTGATCATTATGACGTAAATGTTGACTGCACAATGTAATGGTTCTAGAATGTTGTAGAATAATGACACTGTTTCCTGTAAGCCTCACTTTCACTGTGCAGTTCTGCCTGCCCACGGGTTCGAACTGCCGGGGCCAAAGAAGGAGGAATAGGGCTTTTATTTTCCGGTAGATATCACCAGCTAGCAGAAATGCCAGACAGTGGAACAACCGGAGTAACTGTGAAGAAGGAGAGGGATTAAAGAAAAACCGAGCGTGAACCTTGGACTGGCTCGATGGAGAGGGCTGCAGGACTTGAGAGGGTTCCCCTCAAAATGACATTTTACTCTGCCTCTATCATAGCACCAAGATTGGGGATTCTTACAGTTGCTTCTTGCGTTTGACCAGAAAACGAACCAATTAATTTCATTTATACAGAACGACATTATCTCAGGGCACTGTAGAGCAGGTCTGGACCGAAACGTTAGTCTTTATAATATTATTTACACAGAGACCCAACCAATGCTGAAAGATTGTCTATTGCCACTTTAACATATTGAAGAATGAATTGTTGGTATGAGCAAGTTAAAAAGACAATGTATATTAGTTGTTAACCTTGTCACCCCTCCATTCCAGAGTTGGAAATGAAGGCTTTCATGCCGTGTGAGTGGGACGGGAGAGACTGTTTGGACTGTGTAAAGAATACAAAGTTTTCTACATGTTTTTCTTTAGCTTCATGTTTTATTTCTTGTTGTTTTGTTTTTTTTGGAGACTGAAAATAAAAGTCTGCCTATTTTTCCAGTTTTCTTGTCCTTACATCCACCACCCTGCACCTCCCCTCACGACAACCGTGACATTGTAAAGCCAGCGTATATTTCAGTATAATTGTGTGGTTAATGAACACCGTTTCCTCCCACGCCTCAATCCCTTCCCCGACTTTGACAGGTCTTGAATGAGCGATGCAACAAGGAGCTGGAGCAGATGCAAGTGAAGAACACCAAGCTGCAGCAGGAGTGTGAGCAGCTCTCAACGGTCAAAGAACATCTCTCCTTGAAAAATCTGCAGACCGGAAATGAACTCAAGGTATTATTTGGAAGAAAGGTAATATTTATTTTTGAGACGAGAAGAATTAATAATATTTGACATTTTCCTAATGATACTCTTTTTGGAAAACGTCCTCAGCTCTCTTCAAAAGTCAGCATTGTGCACACTGAAGGAATACACTGGCATTCTGAGTTTTTACTGCACCCATAGGTATTGCTATGATACTGTACGCAGTGTATCATTCATACTTAGTGACAACCTAGAGTTACTCCTCACTGATCCTTCATAGGAAATATACAGTCCAAAGTGACATTATCTAACATGCAGGATACAGTGAGATGTAGAGTACAGGTAAAGCTCTGCAGGTATTACTTGGTTTACCTTCAGTAGTTTTTCCAAGTATTCTCACAAATCTACACTTGTGGGGGATACCTGATGATGCATGCGATCCAGTCCGTTTTGAACCACAAGGGGGCACTATTCTAACAATACATCATGTAATGAACATGTTAGAAACCAGTCTACTGTGTTCTGAGCTGTAAAGCAACGACAGCAAAAAAGAAAAGGCTTGTTATTGAAACAGTGTCTGTGAGGGCTGTGGTCAGAGACAGACTGAATGTATGTTACAGCCCTCAGCGCACCGTAACCTCTGTTATCCACTCTCCTTTTTCCGAAACCTTCCCCCTCCTTGCTACGTCTGTGCAATGTTCATCCAACTCCTGCACTCCCACCTGTCAGATGAGAGAAGAGGAGGTGAATCAGATGCGTCAGGAGATTGCCAACCAAACAAAGATGAGAGAAGTCCTCCAGAAGAAGTTCCACCAGATGGAGGATCAGAAAGCTGATGTGGATGTGCAGAGGGAGACGCTGAAAGCTCAGATTGCTGGTCTGGAGAAAGGTATGGGAGAAAGACTGGGAACTGAGAAGATCATGACATGAACCATGATCTTCTCAGTTCCCAGTCTTTCTCTCCCTCGGTGCTGCCCAGTCTTGGTCCCTCTGTCCACATCGACTCAAGCTTAAATGAGTTTTGAAGTCTTACACGAGATGATGAAACCTAAACATTCATCCTAAGTAAACAGAGTAGAAGTTGAGAGCGTATAGCCACTTTTCCACCGCAGGAACTCTCCCCATGGACTAGGAACCTTTGGAGGAACTAAAAGAGTCTAAATTAAGTTCCCCCCCAAAGTCCCTACTCATGGGGGTAGAGCTTTCCAAAAGAGCAGGAACTTTGGGGGTGGGGCTTACAGCACTGAACATTGCTGATTGGAAAAGTACTTGCTGTATTTTATTTCAGTTACCATTTTTAAGAATCTGCAGCTGCCAAACCAGTTTTTTGTTCATTGTGTTTCGACACTTCATGATGCAGAGAATTTCTCCTTCATACCCAAACAATACCATCCCCCATTTCCTATCTCCAGATGAACCCATCACAACCACTAATGGGCAAGACGTAATATTTAGCATAATATACAGACTACAACTACATATTTGTCCACACACAAACCCATCTTTACCCTTCTGCAGATCTTGAATCTTCCCAAAAGCAAGTTGAAGTTGACAGGAAAGCCATAGACGAGCTGATCCGAGAGAGAGACATCTTAAATAAGGTATGCGTTGTAATGTAACAGAGGTTCTTGATGTGTGATGTACTATATACTGTACATGCTATGTAACCAGAATTAGCATGGAGATATTTCCTCATGTTTCTGTATTTGTGTGTATGATCCCACTCAATAGAATATGATCAAAGCTGCACAGTCGACCGAGAAACAGCAGAACCTCGTGAAGCTCCTTGAGCAGGACAAGAAGACCCTGGAACATGAGATCAATGGCTACTGCCAAGAGGCCCAGAAGCAGCGCAAGATCATCCAGCAGCTGGAAAAGGAACGTGACCGCTACATCAACGAGAACAGCAACCTCATGCAGAAGGCAGGCTATGCAGATGCTTATTGCATTTAATTTTTTTGGCTTCATTTTAATATTATCTATTATCAGAAGGCTGGGACACCTTGGCCTGACTGAGGGGAACTTTCCTCCCTTCCACAGGTGCAACAAAAAATGAGTGATGTTGAAGTAAGAGAGATGGAGATATTTGATTGGAGGAAGAAGGTCACGGAGGCGGAGTGCAAGCTCAAACAGCAAGAGAACCTGCTGGAGTCTGTCATGTCTGAAAGAAACCTCTACAGCAAAAACCTCATTGAGGCTCAGGTACTGAGGATTTAGATTGAACATAATGTTTTCTCATTGGTTTCTGTAGTTCCTTGTGAATACCACTGGTTGCACTTGTTGATTGTATGTATATAATATATAGTTTAAGTCTCTTATACTAATTTCCCACTTCCTGCCTTCTTTCCTTTCCCTCCTTCCACCATCCGTCTCCCCGCCTCAGGAAGAGATAGCAGAGATGAAGAGGAAGATGAAGACCATGAACAACCAGCTCACCCGGCTGAGAGATGAGATCACTGGGAAAGAGCTGGCTCTCGCCAAGGATCAGCAGGAACACAAGCGCTTAGAGAAGGATACCGAGGCCCTCAAGGTACTGCAGCCTACCTCACTGGCTCTCAGTTGGGTGTAGTTTTGAGGTTAGATTGTTATTATTTAGCCCTTTCAGTAACTTTACGCTAGGTCAAGTCTGATTTGCCCCCATGTGTGAGCATTAGGTATATTTCATTTGTTGAACATTGCCTTGGCAGGTAGCACTGGCATCCATTGACCCCACAGTGTTGTTTCATGTTTTTAGAGCTACCTTCACTGTACATTACCAAGACCTTTTTACGTGTGTGCACCCATCTCTTGTGTCCTGCTACAGGGGGAGCTGCAGGTGATGAAGCTCCAGCTCGAAGAAACAAAGCAGCGTGTCGACAGTCAGAAAGCAGAACAGCAGAAGCTGCAGAAGATTATCGCCGATGCTGATGCTGAGCAGATCCAACAGAAGAAGCAACTGGAACAGGTAACCAAAGAGACGCAGGTAGATGAGGTCTAGCAGAGAAAGAGAATGGCAGACCTGGATCTGATTTGATGACTCAACTTCTCTGAAGGTCATCAGAGAGCGGGACAACCTGGGCAAACAGCTGCTGCGCCGCAACGACGAGCGGGTGCTGCTGTGTGAGAAGATCAGGATCCAGCAATCAATCCTGAGCAAGGGGGACTTCCACTACCACCAGCTGATGGAAGATAGCCGCCTGCTCAAGCTGGAGCTCAAGAAGCTCCGGCGCAAGAAGAACATCCTGGACAAGACTGTTCCCAACACAGAGGACTTGAGGTAAAAGAGAGAGGAGGGCCTGAGCAGGAAGAGAGAGTTGAACAAAGACAGTGAGCACTGACTTGCTTTAAGAGAAGAATTTGGGGTAGAAGAAGGGCAGGATGGAGAAAGCAGGAGGTGGCCTACAAAGTGCAGTGTTTAGAGTAGAAGTGTATGACTCAAAGACAGAGAGAGCAAGGTGGACAGAGTTCTGAGGCAGGAATAACTTCCTTTGACCTTCTAGCTACCTTTACTTTATGCGAGTATTTCTCTGACTAATATTGCCTTCCAGTGAACCGTGGGGCTAATTTACTATATTAATTGTTAAAATAATGTTGTACATGAGTACTGTGTAAGGTACAATTGGATTGTTGTGTTGGAGGCGAGAGCTGTTCCACCTGCAGAGGGAGCTGCTTAGGGAGAGGACGAGGAACAGCATCCTCGAGGAGCAGCTGAAGCCCATTAATATTCACAGATGGAGACGACTGGAGGTGAGGGACGTGTTTAGAAGCATCTGTGTGGATTAGCTTGGAGCCAATACAGCCCTAGCCTGCTTTTTTGTTTTTCTTTGCCTCACAGTGACGTGAACATTTCCGTCTTTAGTTTATGTGAAAGACAATCCGAGTAAACCTCTTCATGCAAAGAGGGAAGAGGTCAGACCATTAATACTTTGGAAATGACTCTCACCCTGCAGGGCAGTGACCCCGGCAAGTATGAACTCATCCAGAAGATTCAGTCCTTACAAAAACGACTGATCGCCAAGACTCAAGAGCTCGAGGAACGCGAACTCCTATTACAGGTGCACACTTGACACGCTCTCCTCACTTTACACGCCTCTTTGGATTAATTAGTCTTATCATCAGTTTATTTCATTTCTGCCAGGAAGAGAAGCTAAAATGATCTGTTTTGCATCTCCATAACTAATATGGTCACTAGAGTCCGAACTACTTGTTATTCAGATTCATTCATTGTTGGTTTTGGTCTTTTCATGGGATTCTTTTACAATAAGAAAAATGTAGAATATCACCCAAGTTATCCTTTAATTCTGTTAAGAAAGTGAAAGATATTTAATCAAAAATGTATGTCCTGTACTGTTCAGATTGTGACACTGATTACTTTTCAGTATTGTAGTAATTCTACTTTTTAAAGCTGACTTTGGTGGTACTACTACACTGTACAGCAATGTAACGCATACCCCACCACCGACATGAGCTCAAAGCAGCACATGGGCTTCTGTAACAGCAGGAACATGTACAATATGTGCTTTGGTGCCTTTTCCTCCCTAATTGTAATGATCGGAATAGATATTTTGAGTTAGGCAGCATGGAGGCTCCCTCTCTCTCATCTGTTACATTTCGTTTCCCCGCAAAGGAAAAGGAGAAGCTGTATGTGGAGCTGAAGCACATCCTGGCCCGGCAGCCGGGTCCTGAGGCAGCTGAGCAGCTCCAGCAGTGCCAGTGGACCATCAGAGACAGAACTAAAAAGCTCAAGGTCATCCCTCACATCCTTTCGCTTCATTTTCTGATTTCTTGTTTCATGTTGTTTTTCTTGTCGCATTCCACTCCTTCATTCAATTCAGTTTTATTTATACAGCATCATATCATAACAAAGTTATCTCAGGGCACTTGTTCATATAGAGCAGCTCTACACCGACTCTTTATGTGCAGAGACCCAACAATTCCCACCGTGAGCAGCACCAGGAGACAGTGGCAAGGAAACACTCAATTTTGACAAGCAGATAACCTCAGAACCAGAACTCTGGGTCATTTGCCTCGACCAGTTCATGCTTTCTTATTGACTCAGTCAGATTCTGGTTTATAATATTATTATATGTCAACTGTTTCTTTCCTTTTCCTTCACAATCCTCTGTGTCCATTAAAAACTTGACCGTGTTTTCAAATGCCCCTTATTTACTTGTTCTACCAAATCAAAATCATTCCGTTAACATTTTTCCCAACAGAGGCCTTTATCAGAATGCAAGCTTCAACGTGTTTCTGATCTAATGAAGATTTCATGAAACGTGTCAATTTGTTGTCAGATACACTTCATACAAAGACCTTTTCAGTTGATCTTGTTTCCGACAATTCATCCTTTCAGTGATGCGGAAGTCAAAATGTCTGTCTGTCTATATACATCTAAAACCTTCTTTATAAGTATCACACAAATATATCAGAACTGGGGCTGCACCTGATTCCAGGTCAAACATGGTACCTGTTTGCTTCCCAGCATTCTATAACAAGGGATGTTTTTCTTCTCTGGTCCACAGATGTTGATAGCAGAGCTCAGAATGATCGACTCCAAGATGAACGAGTACAAAAGTGAAAATCAAAGTTTAGCCAATGAGCTAGCAAACATTAAGAAGAAGTACCTCGTTCAGAAAAAGCTTCACAGGTGAAGATGATCTTTGTTTTACGTCGTCACACTTAACAATGAGTATTGTATAATGTACATTGATGCACAGTTAATTTTAGCATTTAGTTCTGTTCGCTCTCTGATGTCCTGGAGCTCTGTGTGTCTCATCAGTGAGCAGAGGACCAAGACCAAGGTGGAGCAGCTGGAGCCGCTGCCTCAGCTGAGCAGCAAACCTCATTTCACTGGAGGAGGCTTCAGGGTCGACAACCCCGAGAGAAGATAACGGCCATGATGACGGAATATTTTATAATCCATATGACATCTCTTACACAATTTAAAATGAGAAAAAATAAAATCCCTTACCACATAATCTGACATTATCAGCATTTACCGTTAAGAAATCATGACCTCGGAAGGGTCGTCCCTCATCCCTCCCACCACACCAGCACAGCTTTCAGTCAAATCTATATCATGTTCTGGGAGATCGTCATATAAACCTTGAGCAACACATCAAGTCCCTTTCATGTTATCATTCTTTCTAGCTTATACTAATGTGTTCTTCATCAAACAGTGATGGTACAAACAGAATATATAAATTAAGCGTCATTGATTGATTGGGCTGATCGACCAATCATGTTCTTAAGAATTCCAGAAATCTCCACATCCCTCCAGGTCTAAACTAGGCCTTGGAAGGCTGGAAAGGACCTTTTTAAAACAGAACCATAGAAGAACATCATTCAGCACACTGTGCTGTAAAAATACATCTCCAGCTACTGGAAATATAAACCTGACAAATATGGACGTGTCCCCTCCCAACCAATTCCACATAAGCAGGGTCACATTTTTTCAAATGAGAGCAGTCACTGTGGGAGGCACGTGCCGTCTTCTGCTTGGTTAGTGAAGGACCTGTGGGAAGGAAAATGTACTTATATATTAATATATTGACACGTGTATTGCTTGATATTTCATCATAAAACATGCTGGTCAGAAACCTCTGACTGCAGTATATTTACTGAAAAGGTTTAATAAAGAGATTGTGTATATTTGGGAGTTTTTGTGGCTTTGTCATATGTGATAATTAAGGCAAAACTTTGCACCGATTCCATTACAAAATGGTGGGAAAGCAGAACAGACAGATCAGAACTTATTATTACCCGGATTAATAATAAAAGATGATCACTCAGAGCCACTTGCAGTGAGTTCATGTTGTACTCAGGGATGTGACGTTTTCTTCAAAATGATCTGGAACAAAAAGCCAGTGACAGACTGGGAACAACGTCAAATGTGTTTTTATGTCTCAACTCATAGGCACGCTGCATCAGCGCCCTCTATTGTTGGGCCACCATCAATTCAGGTGCAAGTCGCAGCTCTGAGAGCACCCAGGGCTCAAGGGTTAATGCTTCATTTTCTGCCTCTGATAATACTATTAAACAGATATTATTTTAAATTTTAAATCACACTCCGTCTCTTGAGCAGCTTACTTACATGATTTCCCTGTAATCACCACTAGATGTCAGCAAAATATAGACTGACTACACAAGATAAATATGCATCCTATGCTTTTCATATATGTGGATCAAAAGGTCCATGTTGACATTTTTGTCATCTAAAACTAGTATTAGTACTAGTAACAATGTATTGCATATTTTGTAGTATATATGTATGCATGTATTTTCATATTATCAATAGCTCATTCTGTTGCCATAGTTGCAGATTGGGTATTTCACTTCAGCTGTGGGAGAAGACCTTCCTTAAACTCTGAATTCAGGGCAAAGAGTGTACGTGGGTCCCCAACTACTGATCCATTGTTCAGACTTCGATGAAGCTCATTAGCAGGTTGACGGTGTGCTAATCAGTGAAATCAGCTGCTGCAGGGTTTGAGAGGAATGACACCTGAACACACACCGAATCTGTTACCGTCCAATTATAACATAACAGCTGTCATTGTGACATGACTACAAATATTCATGACTTGTTGTACGCATACTGGATTGATGTGGGGTGTATGTTCACCACGCCCAATTTAAACGATAAAATGCTAAGATGTATCACCAATAAAATTACTGCAAATATAAGGAGGAATATGCAGCTACTTTTTTTCTGTCAGCTATTATAGCTATTTCCACACCAACCGTGCTGGTACAAATCACAGCATTGTCAGTGTCTATATATTTTCAGTACTCATAGCTTATTTGCTCTTGTTGAGCTAAAACCCATCAATATCAGGCCATACGCTGTGTCCCACCTCCTCAAACAAAGCCAGTACATTCACAGCCAACTCTGCTGCTGTTCAGTTGAAAAGGTCTACAGAGTCAGAGTTCTCTCCCTCTTATCCCTTTCTGTTGCGCGTGGAGTAATTATTTTGCCAGTGCAATTACGGTATAACCATGGCAACCAGCGTCTGTGCAATGCTGGGCTGCGTGAGCTATGTTGCCGTAGTAATGGGAGGCCTCTGACAGGCCAAATCTCCTTTCGTGCTGTGCGGGGAAGCAGCAGCCGCTCACTGAGACGACTGAAGCTGGTGTTTGTTGGCTGGTTGGTCATGGTGATGAAATGTGTGCTCACATAATGGCATGCTCTACATACAGTGCGTGCACTTGTGTGCGTGCTCGTTTTTTCAGATATGTAGGTATAGTGAGTACAGTGTGTTCTGTGGCACGAGAATTACATTTTTTATAGTGTGCAGCCAAGCAGGTAGGCACAGCACCTCCTGTGTACTGACGTCATGTGCTTAGTGAATCCGTCTGCAGCGCATGTCTTTGTCTTCGCCTGTTTGTGTCTGCTTGCCAGTTTGTAAAATGATGCTATCTATTTGGGGAGGTTTCCACTGACAATTTTCCAGTTTTGTCCTAATCGCCAGCTTGGAGTGCACACAAAGTATGTTAATGGGTAGAGTCACAGCGGAAGGGAAAGTCCACAGTGCATCACACCATCACTGTTTAAAATATGTTAAGGAAACGTGTGCATCACGATCTGAAGTCCTCAGGGAAACGCACTCTATACACTGCTAGTTCTCTCACCCCCACCAGGCTGTGAGAGATTTAATCTGTCAAATCTGCTCATATCTGAGAGCTGGATGTTCCAGACCTCAGCGATTGCCATATTATTATATTTCCCACTCGGAGTGCACTCTGGGTGTGATAATAACATGTGAACTGTTGTGTCAGTGCATGTGTTTAAATGCTCACGTAGCCGAGGCTTTTAGACAGGAGGAGGTCACAGATTGGAGGCAGGGATTATGCAGATTTGGAAGCACATGCTGTGAAGGATGAAGTTCATTATCATTTGGCATTTTGCCTTGTATTGATATTTTAGTTTACATATATGTGATGTCACTTTGAGAACTGACTGTGAAATTATGTGATGAAAAGTAATCAGCACAGTTGATTCTCTAGTGAAACTCTTATTTCTTGACATATCGTCTCTTCATATATCTATTAAAGACATTGACTCTGTGTGTCTATTGCCAATAATCCTCACTTTGAATATATTTGTGTAGATAAGGGGTTCAGGGATCGGAAAGCATTCCGAAGGTTTGATGTAGGGGTGTACATAGGGACAGATTACATTAGAATTATATAGGTACACACAAATGAGGAGGTATTTATTCTCCGGTGTGCCAAAAGTGTAAAAACAACTTATTTTAATTTAATATACTCGTGTCCGTTGATCACAACATCCTGCCCTGCTGAGATCGGGACATTTCTGTGGCTTCAGACAAGGATGGATCCAAAACAATGCATTCTTGGTGATGCCTCATTGTCCGATCAAAAGTGCGAAATCACTTAGCATCATGTTGTATGTAGATCACATTAACTGTACTGTAATACAAATCACTATGTTTCCTCACAAGAGATTATCCAATGTATTACAAGGAACGTTGATGAGTTTGTGTAAGACTGGCCTCCCCTCAGCTCACAAAGCATTTTCTCTTAGTGGACATTTATTTGAGTTTTTCCTTACCCTCCTTTTTTAAGCCCTTTTTTGTTTGTGATAATTTGCTGGGATAGCTGGATTATATGCGTTTTTGTATTTTGCGACGTGTTCTGTTTTGTTGTTTCAAAATAAGAAAGACATTTAAAAAAATAGACATTAACTTTGGTGGCAAATACAAACTTGATTTGAAATTTATTTTGTTTTCCTGTCAATCAGCGATCATAGCTGGTCTTTAATGCTGCACAGTGTCCTCCTCATTCGTTTTTGTCCGTTTTTTAGTGCGCAGCTTCAAACTGACTCATTCCCTTGTGGATGTGATATTCACACTCGGCTCTGTGTCCGAATGATTAAGCAGCAGCCTGTAATATAAATACATTCAATAGGATTTACAGAAAGGCAGACAGATGTACCACCTTGCTATAGAAACATTTCCTTCCCCCAAACCTCCTGCGTCCACTCCTCCCTCTTTCCTCATGAATATTGGGGAACTCATGCGTGCAGGAAGAGAGCGAGTGAGGGAGGGAGGAGACAGGGACAAAGGGAGAAAGGGAGGATGGGGGGGGGGGGGGCTGATATCGTCACAGGCCTGGCAGTGCGCAGGCTCTGAGTGAGCTGGGCTGGCTGCCTATTGATTGGAAAACAACAAGCTGTGGGAGGACAGATAAGGGTGGCTGTGAGCTAACGGGTGAGGGAAGGGATATAGACCAAATCTTAGACCACGCTGCCATCTTTACCTCCCTGATTTTTCTATCCTTTCTCTCTCTTTCGCCCTGGAATGAGTGTAACTGCTGCTGCTCGTCGGTAGCTTTTTGCAGCGGCGGGGAGGTTTAGGCACAGATTCTCCTTGCCCGACAAGATCCTGCCTGCACACCAAGCCAGAACAACAGCAGCACATCTACTGCAGGTAATCTGTCTTGCTGCTCCCCCTATCACCCTGCTGTTCATTCTTCCAGCCCTGACCACTCCGAGGTCCTCTCTGTGCCTTCACCTTCCCACCATTCCTGCCTTGTAACCATGGTTTCCTCCATCTCTCCTTCCTCTCTCCTTCTTCTCTCCCTCCCCCACACTCTGATGAGCTGATGACATGTATTCGCTCGATTTCCATTTTTGTCATGGCCACCTGAAAAAGGGATTTGAAGTGGAATCCAATTCAGTTAAATTGATGTAGGACAGAGTCGGAATGATTTTATCAGCTATTTTCAATACAAATATGGTTGCACTTCTACTTGGAGTCACCAAATAGAGAAAAAAAAAGCTTTAGTAATCTGCAATGAAATTGGTGTTTGATGTGGTCATCCTCCCACAGTAAAACGGGGCGAGTGATTTGCCTCTATTGCATTAAATGACGTCTGATGAGCTCTTGTGATTGGCTCTTTTCACACCTGCATGCTTGTGGAGCACGGAGACGCACCTGAGACCACCACCACTCTCTGTGAAGGTGAACATCCCAGTCCCAAACACACTATGCAGACATCCAATACCTGCACATCTCATACGCGTCCTCCGCACCATCCCCACTGCTGTCAGCAGATGGATGCTGTGATTTCATCCCTCCCTTTAGCTAGAACAAAATATTCCAGAGTCTTCCTCGTCCATTTTGCTCGCCTAACCCAGCAGGAAATAGAACGACTGACTGGAAAGTGCTATTGAATTTGTGAATTTTCACCCTGCCAAATCTTCAAGGAATAGTGCATCAGTGCCCCCTGAAGAGTCCCTGTGGCAAGGTTAGAGTCAGCTACTGATTTCCGTGCCCATATTCCATATTTAAGTAGACCAAAGAACCTTAATGGGATCTATTGACAGACGCAAGTTGTCAGTCACTGTCACATAAAGGGGATGATTCATTTCTCTGCTGTGAGGATTTATTTGACATGAAGTCATTTCTCAGCAAAGAAATTAGAAATAAGTCAATGATGATGCACAGGCAATAAAAAAAACCCACACAAACAAACCAAAGCCACAGCAGCACAGACAGGACACAGAGAGAGAGAGAGAGAGAGAGTACATGAGATCCTGAAAACAATATCCGGCTGTTGAGACAGAGCCGCACTTTGCTGAGTGGTGTGATGAGGAGGAAGAGGCTTGCACAAGCTTGTTTTTAAATGGACTCCACTTCACCAGGCCACGGTCCAGCAAAGGATGAAATTCAGGCCCCACTTCTGTAATTACACTGCGTCAGACAACCTGACTGAGGCACAACTTCTCTTAAAAGTCTGAGTGCAGAGCAAATGCTGCTTCTTTTTGCAGGTTTAAATTTTTTAATTTCTTATAATTGTTGATAATATACTTATACGAGCTCCAAAGACGCGTTTGAGGACATTATTTTATCCATATATTGTTTGCAAGGTCAAGTACAAACTGACCATCAGCATCATTCTCTGCAGATAACATGTGCTGCTTCCATTTCCGGGAACTCTAATGATAATTTGATCAATTCTACAAGGAAGCTGACCTAAGTTTCAAAACCTTAATCAAAGAATCGTCATTTAGGGGTAGGGCAGTTTGGAAAAAAGGAATATTCTTACCTATAATATTATCTATACACATGGTTACCACATCCCAAAAATTGGAGCACAACTCACAATGCAGAGATGCCAACAACTTAATTTGGCACAACAGGAGTTGTGTGCTCTGTGAACATATAATGCACCATCTGATGATCTGTGTGTCTGGAAGTAAAGACGAATGTTTTTACAAAGTTAACTGAAGTGTTAAAATAGTAAATACATCATTACCCCAAAATGTCATGTTAACTGCTTGTAAGAAGAGTTCGACAAGAAATATATATAATTCTCTTACTAGTAATTCAAGTTCTGCACTCAGCAAAGACCTTAATTGTAATTAGACGAACAAAGAAGGGCATGGCAAGTCAAAATGATTTTTGCTAGATCTTTGAATGTACTGACTTCATGTTTTTAATCTGAGACTGTATGAACTCTTTGTCGCTGTGGGCAAGAGGCTTTCCACCCGTTAATGAGCTATAATTACTGAACAGAAGAAACTGATAGGACAAACTGATTAACTAAATTGGACACAATTGCACCAAATTTGACTTGAATGAATTTGAATCTTGTCGAATGCATCTTGAAGTGCCACGGTTTAACTATATTCTCCTCAGTAGAGTGCCAAGCTGCCTTATTTGACCGGCTAAACCAAATATGCATGTGATGTAAATGTCTGTTTGTCTGCCCTGCGATTGACTGGCGACCAGTCCAGGGTGTTTCCCTGCCTCTCGCACAATGTTAGCTGGGATCGGCTCCAGCCCCCCCCTGCGACCCTTCGGGATAAGCAGTCTGGTTAATGAGTGAATGAATGTATTCAAATCAAATAAGAGCAAACAGAAATCTTGATATTTGGAGCTCCCAGGCCTCGTGAGTCCCTGTCTCTAATTATCGGAAGTCTGTCCCAGGACCCCAAAAGTGCTGTGAGGGGTCCATCATTCTCAGAGCAGCATTGTAATTATCTGACACAATTTAGTGAAGGCTACATTTTACGCCCATATTTATTTAACATCAGAACCCTTAAAGAAGCCTTTGGCCAGCACAAAAAATAGCCAAACTAATATGATATAATATAGGATGTAGGCTACTTTGATAAATGTGCCTATTAATTTTATGTCCCAGAATCTTGGAAACCACATCAGTTAAATCCCAGTGGAGGTACATAATTAACTGTGGTTTACCAGTAAAGCCAACTGGTTGGGGCCCCTTTGGGATCTGGTCCCCTTCTGGCACATCTGCCTCCATCTCCTCTTTGTCTAGACAACACGCCACCTGAGGTGAGGCAGGCATGATTTAGGAGACGCCAGAGAAATCCTTCTGGGATACTGGTAGATCTAACAGATGGGGACAGATATGGACTCTTGTGCTTTGTGTGATCTGGTCTTTCCATTTAAACACATTTGCTGCAGCAGTGGCCTTGACTCAATAAAGGAATGCTGGGGAGCCTTAAACCATCAGCTTTTTTTGGCTGTGCTGATTTAGCAAACTCAATGCATTAGCATTAAACACAATAACCCCACCACTCTGTTTATGCAGGGCTCACAGATTAACAGACGGGGGACACCATGGAAGCCCCTCTTGTGTGTTTGGATGAGGAGTTTGAAGACCTCCGACCCTGCCACATGGATGAGCTGGACCACCCAGACCTGAACAACTCCTCTTACTCCACCACCACCACCGTCCCCCTGGCCTCCATCACCCGTGAGGACTTCTCTGAGCTGGAGAACTTCTCTGAGATGATGAGCTTCAAGTCGATGGAGGACCTGGTCAACGAGTTTGACGAGAAGCTCAACGTGTGCTTCCACAATTACAACACCAAGACAGAGGGCCTGGCACCCATACGCAACCAGTCACACAACCAGGAGGATGAGGAGAGGCTGCAGGATGAAGAGTGAGTGACCACAGTATCATAGCACAAGGTCCATTTCCTGGAAAGATTTCGAGGGCTTTCAGCCACCTCTTATGGCAATCATCAGTCTATTATATGTATTTTCAAGCCTGCAATGACACAACTGAGGTCTTAATGGATCTGGTAAAGATCAGTCTGCTACGTGGTGGCATGCTACATCGCCCGACTGGTCTGTGAAGCGCTTTGGGAACCGTTAAAGTTGAAAAACTACACAAGTGACGTCTTTTTACCTGACTTATAGTGCCTCGAAAAAGCATTTTGTTTTTGGGCTAAAAATCTAAATAACTTAACAGCATCCTACAGCAATGTTAATATACAGAAGGTATCTAAAATCTTTTTTGATTTTTTGGAAACATAATGCTCCATTGCGCCACAGAGTGTAACTTTGGTTTACTGTAAATCTGCTTGCATCCGTGCTGTGTGATGCCATCAGGAACACAAGGTGATAGAAATAAACACAAATAATGTGATATAATAAAAAGGCCAGGCTCTCAGCACACAGAAAATAGAAGCTCTTCCTCCAAACCCTTGTTACACACTAGTCCACTCAATGGGCTGCCATTAATGCCATTCACAAAACATAGTCTCAAAGGCAAAACAGTCGCTCAGCATGCCACACGTGACACAGGCCAAAATATTTCCACACACAGACATCCCAAACAACCAGTCAATCAGCAGCATGACTCCACCCTCAGCTCCACGGTCAGGCTGCATGCTGAATTATTCAACGTGCAGCAGCGTTGTACGCCTCAGTTGGCTTTTGCTCTGTTGGTCTGCCTCTGCCTCTCCACCAGCTGACTGCCAGATCCTCTTCTGTTTGCTAGCAGGCTCTGAGGCAGAAACATGCACACACACACACACACACACACACACACACACACACACACACACACACACACGTCATCACACATGAATTGTGCTAAAAATAGTCTGACTGTAGGTGTAAGAGGAGAGTTTTTGGAAGCGAATCGCAATGTTTTTTCTGTGCTGCCCCTGGTAAATGAGTCTGGATTGCTGAATAAAGGTTTGACCGATCACTGAGCACACGGCGCAGGGCTGTGGGTGGATGTGGATGTCCTACGCTGATTTGTTGTGGTGCAGATAAGGAAACCAGTGGCCAGATATATTCCAGTCACACATAACAACTGTCCTCCTTCTGAGTTTTTGTTCCCTTGTTGCAAGTAACAATCCATACTGTGATTTCAAATCAAGTCACTTTCATCCACCAGATATTTATTTACCTTAGTGTCACTTAGACACATAATACTATTAATGCATTATTATTTTCACATGTGTGTAGTCAGTGACTCATTTAAAACTGGAGTCTTACAGAACCATAGAAATGATCGTCGTTTGGTTGAAACACATCTTGCCTAATTCCAGCCGTTGCCTGCTTAGAGATGCAGATATATGAGTCCAACAAGCTGATGAAGAAGCAGAATATCAAACAGAATCATTTCTCTTCACTGTCTGCGGGACAACAGACACAGCAGGACAGCTTTGTAACATGGAGTTCCAGTTCCTGCTGGCCAGACGACCAAAGCGTGTCCGCGCGTTATGCAGTATGTGCTGTTCAAGTGGGTCGTGGATTCCACTGCGGTTATTTATTACTGATTAGACTTTTAAAAATGTCTCTTAATGAATTGAGTTTTGTTTCATTTAAAGTTTGACGTTTGGGGAAATACACTTAGTGAGATTTCATTCCTGTCCTATCTAGCTTCTGTATCATACGGAGCCCCTCTGGGGTCATGTGATAGAAAAAACAATTCCGTGTGTAATCCTTTGCGTTTTTTACTACACAGCAGCGGACCATTACACGCATGTATGCGTTTGGCATTCATTGTGCTTTTCACTTGAAAACCAACATTAATGAGCAGCAAGCAGTCAGCTGGCTAACATCGTGTCAACACTTTTATTTAGGTTAAATCATTATGCATTTATTTTGCCTTTTACTGGCCTTTGGGCAAACGGTCAAGTATCGAATATTAACATTACAGTTGCCTCCCAATGCTTGTTAACCAAGCCTTGTGTCTGACTGGGCAGTAGAATAGGACGGCCAAATAGAATTTCTATTATTATATTACCCGGAGACCTCATGTGATTTAGAATTTACCCTCCTTCACACGGGATAAGCAAAGTCTGTATAGATGGTAAATGGACTTTACTTATATAGCACCTTTCAACCATTGCAAAAGCGCTCTAACAGTAACTCAAATTCACACATTCACACACCGATGGCGACGCAGCTGCCAAGCTGCTCCACCAGGGGCACCAGGGGCAACTCTACCTTCTGAGCCACAGCCGCCGGTATAGAAAGCTCTGTGGGGAAGTGCATGTGTGTAATGGTCCACTCCATTTGCTGCTGTGTAGACAAAAATGCAAACCGAGCGCGCGGATTGTGAATCCGACAGAATCCACACAGAATTTTATTTTTCCACCATATGACCACAGAGGGGCTCTGTAGTATCCTGATGTATTTCCAAGTGAAACAGTATAGGTGGGACATGACGTTGAAAAAGTTGAAATGAGGCTTGAGTGATGGGTGGACGTCATGATGTTATTAGCTGAAATTCTGGTACAAATTTTGGTTGGTACAAGCTTATGTAAGCACACATATATTTTGCTTTGCAGAAAGAAGACAGGATTTTCTGATTTTTATTTTATTTCTTTGGCATATACTGTACAGTATTGTTAAATTGGTGGACAATACGACCGGGGTCGTGATGTAGAAGGGTTAAAATGGCATTTTTTATTTAATCTCGATTTAAGCTTGCTAACATGAGAGTGGTTCCAATCTTCACACGTAACTCTCAGCAAGAACGTAACATTTCCCAAAATGTCAAACTATTGCTATAAACTTTTAGCCAGTTGTGAAGACTTTTGTTCTTTTTTTGTCAATTCTAGTTCACTATTTTTATTAGAGGTGGTATTTTTTCTGTCTTTAAGAAGTAGTGATAGAAGCTAGTTTGCATGTTTTAATACAAACAAATCATTTTTTCTGTGAATTCATTTTTTTGTTAAAGTAGACTGGAAATGTTGCTGCTAAACACAAATGCATTTTAAAAACTCACCAGCAGTTCAAGTTTATTCTTATTGCACTGTTTCATACAAAATGATTTAAAGGGTAACAACACATTAAAAAAACAACAAGCAATACAGACCACTCCATAATCATGGTATTATCTATCAGCTGTTTTCAGGATGTGAATACATAGGGGTCAGTTTACAGAATGGTGTCTAGTTTATAAAATTTTCAGCTAAACAGTACACATTTCTTAACACAAAATGAATCCTCTTATGGTCATGGGGAAAGTGTTTCATAGAATTACTTTTTTCGTGAAAGTCCATTTTATTTTCATGTTGGTCACTGGCAACACGTTTTATTACTTAGCTTTCATGTTAGCGTTAAGTGTTTTGAAGCTTTGACCCTGTTTATGTGCTTCTGCATGCAGCCCTCGCATGCAGGCATGGCTGGTGAGGTAAGCCGTTAGCTGAATGGCATCCACTGTGTGTCCGGGTGTGGGCAGTGCCACTGGGAGCAAGGCAGCAGCCGGCCTGAGCCAACCTCTGAGGGGAGGAGGGAAAAAGGCACAAAGGAGACATCTCTCCCAGTTTGATGTCATTGCTCTTCAGACAGACGTTTGCTCCGGGCTGCAGTCAGAGACCACTGGCACAATGATGTGAGAAGCTTTATCTAAATCTCTGCTAAGGATACCTTTTCCTGAGTAGTAAGCTGTGTTTTTTCTGTTCCGCGTTGTTCCGCTGCAGCCTCCAGCGTTCAACAGCATCACTGACTTGCTACAATGAAATATTGACTGAGTTGCAGGCTGCTGAAGAAAGGGCTGTGTTGGCCGCCTTATAACCAGGGAGCAAAGACAGCACACTGAACTCCAGTTTAACGCTGTTACATAATTGTCTACATCGCGTGTGGATAC
The DNA here is from genome assembly GCA_036023855.1 of Gadopsis marmoratus. Taxonomy (NCBI): domain Eukaryota; kingdom Metazoa; phylum Chordata; class Actinopteri; order Centrarchiformes; family Percichthyidae; genus Gadopsis; species Gadopsis marmoratus. Next base: position 20,045 of record JAVQJF010079717.1, on the reverse strand, counting down.
ACCAGCTTAAAATAGTAGACAGCCTTTAGAGCTGAGGCAAACATTGTGATGTGATGCTTGTTTTTTATATTTCTTGTGGTACTTTAAAGTTGCCCTTGCTTACATGTGTACATGTTTGTGTCTTTGTGTCGTTTTGCAGTGTGTGGGATGCTCTAACTGACAACTACATCTCCACCTGGGACAACCCCAACTCAGAGGGACTCAACGGCAACCTTTCTGACCACGAGGTACATGTCACTCCACATCTTTCTATTTGGTTTAGATCTGGAAAGTTGGACTTTCTTTTTTTTTATTGTGGAATGGTGAAGTGAATTGGGTCTCTATAACCTTTGGCTACATGTGCAGTAAACACCAATTTGTGCCACTCACAGGCATTTGATATTGGATCACTTTTCTCAATAAATAAATGACCAAGTCTAATGTTTTTGACTCATTTGTTTGATTTGGTTCTCTTGATCTACTTTTAGGACTTGTGTGACAATCGGATGTAGTTTTAGGTCATATATATGCAGAAATATGGAAAATTCTGAAGGGTTCACAAACTTTCAAGCACCACAGTACATTTATTTCACACATCTTTGGGGGTAGCTTGGTGCCATTGCTATAAAACCATATGAATGTAATTTCCTGTGCAGCGTGGTATTATGTGGGTTACTCATGAATGAACGACTGGTTCTGTGATCTAATGTAATATTTACTTACACATATTATGCTCAAATAGTTTTATTAAAACTGCCAACACGTCTAACCGAGAAAAGATGCTCACAACCCCAGCAAATTGCTCTATTTCTCTTGTCTTTCTATTGGCTACAAATGACTAGATACATGTTCACTAATGTCTGTCCCACTAGTTCATAAAAGAAAATATGATTCTGTATTTATGGTTGAAGAAAGTATTAGCACAGTGTATGATTATTTTTTCATTTTGGTGCCAAGTTGACTGGTTCAGTCGCTGACTGGTTCAGTCTTTCTGAGGTTTAATCTCATGCTGACACTTGAGGACATGCTTGACCAGCCTTGAGGTCTCCCTCTTTCTTCCTTCCCTTAATTGTCTGTCACATACAACTGCAGGCACTTAACAGTCTAGGCCATGTTTGGGCTGGTCAAGGCCAGAGCAGACGCTTTCGCGCCAGGGGGAGAGGGCTGTTGAGAGAATGCATCATAGGCCGGATATTCAGCGAGATCCTGCCTTCGGTCAGGTTGTTGTTGGAAATGTGTTATAGCAAAACAGATCACCAGTAAATATTTCACAATCAGATGAAGCTATGAAGCTCTTTTAATTCTGTGGATATTGTATAACTGCACACTTTTCGTTGCTTCTTCTGCCACATTGCCCTTAATCGCTTATTCTAACCAGGTTCCTCCGTCTGTTCCAAACATACAAGTGCCACAAAATACATCTGCTTGCTGTGTGCCTCCTTCATCTTTAATCAACAGTCTGATTATTATGCTGTATCAAGAGTCTACAGCCACATTAGCTGCTCTGTGAGGCTGTACTTTGGCACAGCAGTGAGCTAAATGCTACCAGCAGCATGCTACCATTCCCACAAGGACAATGTTAACATGCTGATGTTTAATGTTTACTTACTTAGTATGCAAACCGTTTCCAATTAGCACTAAACACAAAGCTGAGGCTGATTATTTGGCCATGAGCCAAAGTGATGAAACATCACAGGCTCACCAATGTGACTGCAATTCACCCTGAGAACTTGACAAGACATTTCACACAAGACCACAAGTGTCAGCCTCATGGTGGCGCTAGGGGAATTGTCAGGCATTTAGCAAAGTCATTAGGAGACATCATCTGGGGACCATGAACGTCTGTACAAAGTCAGTCTGGATCGATAGATCAACATCGCCATCCCTAGAGCTTCACTACCAAAACTGCATAAAACTCAAATATTACAAATAAATAAATAAGGTATAAACTATGAAAACACTTTTACAAATGGAATAGTAAATAGTTTTTTACCAAATCATGTAAAACTTTCAAATATTTAAGCACGAGTTTGTCAAACGAGTGCAATCCCAGAATGCCCTCTCCTTCCCAGACACCTATCCAGTTCTTTTGGAAACGTATAGTTTATTATTCCAATTCCACAGGCAGTTTTTGAATCTTCTTAGCCTCCTTTTCTTTTAGTAAGACATACTGTAGAAGCAGGTTGTTTGTTACTTGGTTCTCATGCTTCGTCTCACATTCTGCAGATCCACGAAAAAGAAGAGGAGGAGATGAATGAGAAGAATGACAATGCAAACTGCCTGAATGAAGAGCCGCTCATCACAGCTGATCAGGTGTGTGTTTGTGTTCAAGATCAAACAGCAGTTTGTCTGTGTCCTGTTTTTGATCATGAGAAAAGGAAAGCAGGGGTGTAAGCAGGGTCTCACAATTGTGCTTGAGTCCTTTTTACATCTTTACCGGTCACTTTTCACACATCATGCATTTTTGTTTACAATAATTTAGCTTGCAAACACTGTGTTCTATTCAGATTCTACCTTTTTGTTGTTGGCTGGCAGACCTCTGACTACAAGCAGGGGTGCATGGAGTGAAAATGGTCAGCGCTATAGAATGGGCCCAGGCCCAGCAGCGACTTTAAGACACTACTTTAAGACACTGCAGGTAACCAGTGCAGGGAGGCAACAATGGGGAAAATGTGCTCAGAATTTCTAGATCATGTAAGAGCTGCTGTATTAACCGATTCCTGGGGCAATTCAGCCTAAGAAGTTCTGGTAATCTAAATGGCTGGAGACCAAGGCATGTCAAAGGGCTTGTCCATCACAGAATGAAATATGAAATGTAATCTTGGCAATGCTCCTGAGTTTGTAATATTGCAAAAATGCTTGGGGAAACTCAAGACAGAATCAGAGCAAACATATCTGCGTATCGTCATGGTAACAGAGCAGTAAAGGACCAAGAATAGCCCCCACGGAGCCCCAGAGCTCACTTTTGCATTGCTAGATGTGGCATTCCCATTTTGATCGCTCATTGTCTTCCCCCCAGGTAATCTTTACAGGCTTTTATGCCATGCATATTGTTTAGGGAGAAGCTCTTCCTTGTGTTGGACTGCTCTTACATCATGCTGGTACAGGAGTTTAGACAGACGCCTGGCAAAAGTCTGTCTCTGCTGAAACTGCTGCATCCTGTGCAGACATCAATAATGGATTTAAGTATGATACTTATAAAGGAGGCTTTTTAGTGACCACACACTAGTAACAAATGGACGGTTTTGGATGTGTGTGTACTTAACCCCTGCCTCCTCATCGCTTTATCTCTGTCTATTCACCCGTCTCCTTATATCCTTCCATCTGTTTTTCTCTCACTGTCTCGCTCTCTCTTGCTCTCTATAAGGTCATTGAGGAGATAGTCGAGATGATGGAGAACTCTCCGGATCCGGGCGAAACTGAGGAGGAGGATGAGGAGGAGAGCAGCCACTCCTCCAGGACTAGCCCCTCCCTGCTGGAGGAGATCCGGCAGCTTTCAGAGGCCTCCAACAACAACTGCTCATATGAAGGTAAAACTGGAAATGCTACTCCATGTTACTGTTATTTTTAAATTGTAAGAAACTGTACTTTTGTACAAAATAAAAACCAACTGTCTCTCTCCCGTTTCATCTGTTGTGCAGGCCTGAGCCTGATGCCCAGCTCAACGCTGGTGGAGCTGCTGCACCGGGTGGAGGCCGCCATCCGCGAGTACTCAGAGGAGCTGGTCAGCCAGCTGGCCCGGCGTGAGGAGCTGGAGTTTGAGAAGGAGGTGAAGAACACATTCATCACCGCCCTAATGGAGGTCCAGAACAGGCAGAAGGAGCAACGAGACAGCAGCAAACGCAGACGCAGGGACAAGGCCCTGAGTCTGCAGGGAGGAGGGATGGCATCTGTGAACGTAGGGAATACAGGCTCCACGGGCCACACAGAGAAGACAGGGGGCATGCCAGTCAAGGTGAGAAGCAGAGAGGCGGAGTGATGGCCTTTATATGGCATTATATGACTGTGTGTGTGCCTTCAACACAGTCACTACGCCACAGTAATCATGTCACACTGTGTCAGAAAACAGAAAAACAGAAAAAAACAGAATCAATAATACAGTGATCTTGGTTACAAAATATTTACTACATAATATTTGTCCTAAAATGATGATATTATAATGTTTGTATCTAATTATTAATTCGTAAGGAGGCAATAAACACTTTCAGACTTCCCAAAAAGGAGATGAAGTATAAGACAAACATTCAAGGTACACAGGGGAGAGACGGACGGACGGACAGACAGCAGGTGGTGTTGATATGGATGTTGATGCTAAGGTTATGCAGCCACACGCACACTTATATGCCTTAACAAGACAAAGTTCAAATTCAAGTGTGAACACACAACACAGCATCCATCCTTACCTTAACTTACAGCTTGCCTTACAGTATTGCGATATTGTGTTCATTAATAACAGCCAAGTCGCCTCATTTGTGTTACTCAAATCAGTTGTCAGTTCTATACAAGCCTATATTTAATGTATGTTTCTTTTCACAGTCGCAGATAGCGTGACCTCAGTAAATCCAACGCATAGTCACACTCTGTTAACATGTCTCGTCCTGTTTGTGCGACCCTCCCTTGAATGCATCTGCAATGAGGAGAGAGATGCGCCTTGGACTGGACTCCAGCCTGCTCGCGTCTGCTTGATAAATACAGCTCGTGTGTTTGGTGAAGAATGCGTCACATTGTAGCCTTAGTAAATCTGGCCCAATGTATATTTCCACCTCCATTAGGTTTTCCTATACATGATCAACTTTCATGTTTAATCCTTCCAGTGTAAATGAGAGAAAGGTGAAGGCGCAGTGTCTGACAGCTCTCCCTCTTCCCTCTCTCTGACTGTTAGTATAATGGATCTCAGGCCCATTAGCCTCTAAAGAATCTTCCAGGAAAGATCCTGAAGTGGAAGTGACCCGTCGTCACATACAGTAACGGCCCAGTCAAGTCTGATCCAAACAACCTAATGGATTTTCCCTCCATGCAATGCAGCAGCAGTGTGTTTATCTGTTGACTGCCGAGTACCTGAGGCTGCATTACTGAAGTAATATGAATGTACAGATGGCTTAATGATGCAGATGCAATATAAACAACAAAGCTAATCGTATTTCACCATGATGTCATGGTTTGTGTGAGATGCTGAAAGGTCTGTGTTGTGCTTGAACAAAACAAAGTAATTTTTCATTATGACAGTCTTTCAGTTGTAATAATGGTCTGTATATATATATATATGTGTGTGTGTGTGTGTGTGTGTGTGTGTGTGTCCTGGTTGTGACCTGCAGCGTTTCAGCATGGAGGGACTGTCTAACATCCTGCAGACAGGCATCAGACAGACATTTGGAAGCATGGGGAATGAGAAACAGGTAAGGTCAAAGATGTAATGCTTTAGTGTGACATAACTGCACTTAGCTACTGCATATGATGAAGACAATGTCCACAAATTACTTCATTCATAATAATGAGGTTACAACTCATGGTGTTGTTGTGTTTGCGTAGCTTATTTACAACAGGAAGTGGCCTGATGGGCCATGGGTCTGCACTGGCTGTATTTACGCCACTGCTTCAGTCCTTTGCACACTTTAGGTCATACACAGGGATGATCAGCCTACTGTACCGTTTTTTTGTCTGTGTAAATTACAGGCAGATGCACACACATCAATGAAAAGTCTGACTCACAAATGAATCCAGCTGAAAATAATTTAAAATATATGTCTGTTTTGCTCCAGTTTCTGCAAGCACTACTGGATGTAAACAAACCTTTTACAGCATTAGATACATTTATAACTTTAGTATTCCGTAGGTGGTCTGAATATTAAAAGATCTGCTATTAGGTTTGGGAGTGATAGCAGGTACCAATACTGGGCTTTGAACTTCTGTGTTGGGGTTAACCCTGTGTTTACATTTAGATTCAGAATTGTGACTTTAACCTCTCAGTCAGTGTTAAAGGAATTGTTTGACATTTTGGGAAATACACTTAGTAAGCTGAGAGGGCTGATAGCACTGTCATGTCTGTAGGCCTACACTATACCCAGCAGCTGGTTAGCATAAAGACTGAAAACAGACCTTCCACTTGACACAGTCAGTGAGGAGAGGTCATAAGCATAGTTCAAAAGCGGGTTTTCTATGAGATCACTAAGCTCAGAAAAGAAATGATAATGGACAGAGCCAGGCTAGCTGTTTTCCTGTGTCCAGTCTTAAAGCTAAGCTACGCTAACGGTCTCCTGGGTCCGGCGTCATATTTAACGGACAGACAGCCTATTTCAATGTCGCTTTCAAGTTCTCAGGTTAAGTGCTGTGACAACACCAGTGAAAGAACGCTGCCTCTGATAAGCTAGCACATACAAATATCTGACCACTAGGTTACATGTTAGCTTGAGCGTTACATATCCCAGTTGGGTGTTAAACCCTCTGAACCATGACTCTGTTTTCAGTATCTAAACACAATTATTCCATATGAGAAGAAAGGCACCCCTCCATCTGTTGAGGACCTGCAGATGCTCACAAATAGTAAGTGTCTGACCCACAACATTTGTATCAAAGGCAAATAATACAGGCTTGTTGCGTTGATACACGTTTTATTTCTTCCACCTAGTTCTTTATGCCATGAAGGAGGACAGTGAGAAGGTGCCTACACTGCTAACCGACTACATATTGAAAGGTGAGCACAACAACACAAGTTTGAATGCTTCCACAAAGTCCGTGTTTTCTAAAGTCTCTCCATCAAACAGGTTTAAGTGCTTTTGGGAAATTGAACAACATTGAAGTCATTTCAATATATCATCCCGTAGAGACTGAACATTATTATCTGCTGTATCTCCTCTCTAGTCTTGTGTCCTACCTAAAGCACCGCCAGGCCAGGGGCCACAGTGTGACGGAGAATTCGTCCTCCGGGGAGTTCTTCCTCCTCCAACCCTCCTTGCCTCTGGCCCAAGCTGCATGACCTCTCCTCTTTTACCATTATCAACCGTGGATCCTCACCATCGACATTATTGTATTCACCTCAACTATGACTACTGCCTTTCGCTGAGCTCACCTTCTCCCTTCCTGCACATTAAGCTCAGGCCAGACCCCAAATGGCCGCCATCTGAATAGTTAAACTAATTGGACGGCCAATCCTACTTTTGAAGGACTTCACTAATGGAGCATGACATGCTACTAAATATCACAATAACACTTTGCTACAGGGATACAATGTTATCACTGCTTTCTTTTCCTTAAGTTCTTTACTTTACAGTTCCTTTGTTACTTTTCTTCATTTCCTCTAACAGAACATCAGATGTTGCCAAGTGCTGACACTTATTCATAAACTGACCTCTTAATCACTCGGATCTGTTGATTGTTTTATTCATTGATTCATAGGGACTACGCTGTAAAATAAGTGAAAAATGCCATACCGCATCCACAAGTCATCTCCCTGTATTGTTTCAGATGAAAGCAATGATTCATTTGAATACAAAAGCCATGCACCTTTTTCTGCCAACTTAGTACTGTAGTTCCACGTGAATGAAAAGAAACACACGACTATTACGGGTGCAGTGCATTACAAACCTTTGTTTCCCCTTTTTTCCTTTTGCGTAACTATCCGAATATCCAGTGCTCTTCTGACTTTTTTGAAACTTCTTTTAATTTGTATCGAAATATTTGATATAAACTCTGTTGCTGATTTTATACTTTCATTTACTGTGTCATCCGAGCGACAGGCTTCTGTGCATTCCACCCTGTTCAGCCACGAGGAGGTGTATCACTGACTTTTCCTTGGATATATCATCCCCCTCATTTCAATAAAGGCGTGCATATTTGCATATTAGCATATTTACTTCCTTTGCGCCATGTAGGTGAATGTTTCATGCCTAATCGCAAATTCTAATAAACATTCTACCCTAAATTTGCTTCCTTCTCTCTTCACCTTTTTGATGAGCAGGTAACATGGTCATTGCTGATGGAGATGCGGGCGGGGTTTAACTCTACTGCAGGAATAAAACTTATCCCCCCAACGAGATGGTGTATGGCAACAATGTCACATGCGAGTTAACATGAGACAAATCTAATAACAATTATTAGGTGAAAAGAAACAACATATGTATTAGAAAGTTTGTATTAGAACATACAAAGGGGCCCTCATTTAATAATTCAGCATTTTTTCCAACATAATCTATGTTGTCTACTCCAGGCATGTTTTATAGAGATATAGACATGTCCTCCTGAGACCCAGCCTATTCATGTCTGTCCTCTGTAGTGGACATTGGTTTTTGGGCTATATGTTTTGACTCATTTGAGCTGCTGTGCTAAATAGAGGACATCCTGGCATTTCCAATGATATCTCATGTGTTTGGGTGGAATGAGGGGACAAAAAAGTTAAAATGGAAGATACTTTTTTCCTCGGTTCTCAGGCGGATATAGTAAGAAATACTCTGCTTTGAAATAGGGATTAGAAAGTATCTAATTAAAAATACATCTGCTCCCCCTCACTGAAAAATCCAGGATGAAATTATTGTTGATATCAAAAGTTTATCTGCTGGATACAAGATGTCTCTGACATCACTGAAAAGTGACCCAGATTGTGAGGTTTCTGCATTTTGGCTCTAATCTGATGAAACCTACAGAACTGCCTCTCACACGTTTGGTGGATTCTTTCTCCTTTGCCGTGCTGTCATCAGTATGAGTATTAATAATACTCATTTTGCTGCCCTCTGCTGGATGACTTTGAATCTCAGATGACCTCTGGGAATGTGCAACAAGTAGTATACCTTTCGGCTACCAAGCTCCTCTCCTGTGGAACCAGCTTCCAGAGAACACCCTCCTCAAATTTAAGAGTAGGCCTAAGACTTATCTCTTTGATAAAGCTTATAGCAGGTCTGACTCAGGTGAACCCTGAGCCCCCCCCTGTAGTTATGCTGCTATAGGCCTAGACTGCTGGGAAACATCCCATGATGCACTGAGCTCCTCCCTCCTCCTCTCACTCTCCATCTGTACACTCTTTAATGCACATTAATGTCCATTAATGCTTGTTACTAACTCAACTGCATCTCTCCCTGTCTCTCTCTCCAACTGGTCGAGGCAGAGCCTGGTTCTGGTTCTGGTTCTGCTCGAGGTTTCTGCCTGTTAAAAGGCAGCTTTTTCTTGCCACTGTTTCCCTAGCGCATGCTCATGGTGGGAATTGTTGGATCTATATACAGTATATAGGGTTGGTGGCAACCTGCGGTGATCCAGCAGTCAGCGTGGACATCGTAGGCCTCAATGTCGTAATTCTGACTGATGCAAGTCCAGCCAACAGGATGGCAGCAGGCAGGCGACGACGGGAAATAGTGTTAGAGAGAGCAGACGCAGAGGGTCTGTTTGTAACCATAGAAGATGTGGTTTGAATGGCATCTTTGAGTATGTGCTGACACTCAGCGCTGTTGACCACCAGCTCATTGGACATCACATTGATCCTGATGTACTCTGCACCCATCAAGTCCAGCCGGACCTGCGCAGAGAAAACAGGACAGAACCTTTGACTTTAACTTGAATATAGTAGTACTACAAGTACTGTAGTACTTGACATTCGTGGTGCCCAGACTGTTGCCATTTTATAATTATTTTAACTGAAAAGAAATGTTACTCAATGCTGCCACCTTGTGACCAAAGTCGGCGAACAATCAACGGCTGCCCAAATTCAAATGTACTTTATATTTTACTTATGTTACACTCAAAAGAAAACAACAAGGAACACATTAATTAAAATTAATATTTAACCAACTCTGAGATATTCTAAGCCTAAAATTAAATAAAATCATAACATTCACCCACATTCTAGCAGCTAAGCTGTGCTTCTTCTTCCTCTTCTTCTTCATTATGTATATATATATGTGGTATTATATTGTATATATATATATATATACACATACACACATATATATACATGTATTATATTGCACCAGTGGGTTGAGACGTTTCCAAACCCGACTGAAACTGCAAGTATATGATACTCAAACAACAGATTTTTGGTGAAGTACTTGATGAAAACAACTTGTTTAGCATTTTTCTTGCTGATTCCTCCTCTACCACTTCTCAGGTCTTCACCAATAGTCATAGTCATAGTTTGCTGCCCTCTGGTGGTTGGCTTTAAATCTCAGATGACCGCTGGGAATGTGCAACAAATAGTATACTTATACAAAAAACAAATACAATAAAGTACAAAATGCAGTGCTACCATTAGTATTTGAAATAATTTAGGATAGTTACTTACTCTCTCTCTCTCTCTCACACACACACACACAAACACACACACACACACACAACTGATCATTTCTCTTTTAATTGAAAATATTATACAAAGCATTTTCCATGAACATAAATATGGAAGATACAAGTGCACACTGCACATTAATGTCCACAGTTTAGGCCTGCTGTATAAATAAGTTTGGCCACCAGTTTGCCCACAGTAGTTCATCATGGTTTCTAACTCACCAACAGTGAGCACTTCTTTAGTTCAGGAAACATTTACTATTTATAAACTCTGTTCATGTGCTCTTATACATTACTGTATAAAAATAAAGGCTTGTCTTGAATACATTTTAATGTTCATATTGTACACTTTTGAGATGAAATCTTTCCACTTGCTCTAATGTACTAAAACAATACAAATCTCAACAAAAAACTATCATAGCTTCAAGGTACAGCTACCACTTGCATTTGCTCCTGTCAAGCTTGAAAGCTTTCAGAAATGGTCTGTAAAGGATGCTCTTATGTTTCCCTTCAACATCATCACATTTCAAGAACAACAAACATTTGCTCCAGGTTAATTACAACAGAATAGATAGTACGAACTCATTATACATTATTTTTCTCTTCTTTTCCAAATCCAAGTGATATTTAAATAGGCAATTATGTAACTTGAAAGTGTCCAGAACAGGAATGAGGGAAAAAAGTCACAATTAATAATAATACTTGGATTTCACTGCTTAGGTTTCAATTTTAGATGCAACCTAAAGTTCAGATGAAGTTCACCATTCAGTATAAATGTGCTAAGATCATTAGGTCTGTATCAATCTGGATACATTCTGACTCTGCAATAAAGATGTTTGGAATGTGAAAACTCTGCGGACACTGTTAAGAAGGTTCGAAGTGAGTGGAGCAGCCGCTCTGTCGTCTGCTGTATGTGTCATGAGCCACAGCTGCTCTTATTCATAAATACTGGCTGAACAAAGATCATGGCAGTGCAACACACAAATTATTTACTCAAAATATGCCTAGATATTTCTTCTTATTTTTTTTACATGGGAACTAGCTTTTGAGCCAAAATCCAGTGTTTGATTGGTGCAGCCGTATTAATACAACATATATTTGATACAATAATCTGTAGGTTGTTTAACATTTGACAATGCGCGCCCCGAAATTTAAGGGGAATGGTGTGTCTTCTTCATCTTCACATAATAATCCGTGGTAGAAGATCACTAACTGGGCACCTTCACATCAGGGTTGATTCAGAGAAACTCATATCTGCTTCCTGTTGTCATTTCTTACTGACTCAAATGAGAAAGATTTGTCTAAAAAGCATTAAAGCCTGTAAAATGCTTCCATGTCATGTTGATTGAAGTAGTTTCTTTCCTCACTGACCTGCACCAGAGAGAACATGTTGGAATAATGAAGTGTTATATACTGTATATCTTTGGTTCAGTATCCAGTGTTGCCTTCAGACATATTAGCTGTATCATGTGTTCCATACAGGCTGTGGCCAACAATATGCCACGCTACATGTCACACATTTGACAGAAAATAAATATCATATTTACAGTTTCAATGCTGCAGGCAACTTTAAATTATTACAACTCAAGTGTGGATTTGTGTATTAGCACAGTCACCACACTGCACTTCTGAAGAGTGCTCAATATTATAAGAAGCGTATGCTGTGTTTAAAAAATTGAGTCTAAGAGCATTTTATAAGCTGAACCACTGACAGAAGTAAAGCCAAAAAAAGGATTAGGATACTTATCATACAGTATGTATCATTTTGATCTTTCTATCCCCAAGTCTGCTGCACAAATATACTCCTTTATAGATCTTCATATATATTAAACGCAGTCTTCACTAACTTCCCTTAGAGCAACATTCTCCTTTCTGAACAGTACTGATTTAATGTGCTTCAACCTATTTTGGTCTTGATAATTGCTCCGATGATGATGATGATGATGATGATGATGGATGAAGTACAGCAGACCTGCATGACCCTTCATCTGTATGTGAGACTTGCATACACATGAAAGCTCCCAGTGATGATCCATTTTCTAGTCACTTTGTGGAATTAGTATGGCAGGAAGGAAAAAAGGTTTAATGCAACATTTAAAAACAAAATATTAGAATTGCATTGACAAAGTAAAAAAGAAGATACCCGATACATGTATGATAGCTTGCGATGTACATACAGAATATAAAAGACTTAAAGCAAGTAAACAGTCTGCGTCTGAAAGTCTTGCCATGAAAGCTTCTTGGCCCATAAGCAAGCGTCAGTAAGTGAATTTGACCTTTTCAACTACTGTAAATCTTTGCTAATTAGTAGTTTAAGCGGTCCCTTAAAAAAATCAAATAAAAATCAGAAGCTGACTCTGACAGCACTGTTTTGCCAGCGTTAGACCAGAGATCCGGCCTGATTCTGTGCAGGCACCATAATGGGCACCCCTCCCATGCGGGTGATGTTGGAGGCCGTGATTGTGGAGGTTGGCAGCGGCGGCGGGCAGGGAGCAGCATGGGGCTGCATCTGAGGCTGGTTGTAGGTCTGCGGCAGCGCCTGAGCCTGGGGCAGCTGGCCATAGCGCTCTGGTCTGGGTAGGGAGCTCCCATTGGTGCTGGCCTCAGAGGAGACGGGCTGTCCGCATGGCAGGGTGGTATTGTTGTTGTTGCTGTAGTGGGATGGTTGGTAGCCGGCCGTGCTGCCTGTGGCGGTGATGATGGAGCCTGTGTCCGAGGAGGGGCGCTGGGGGTACTGCTGCAGGTGGTGGTGGTTGATGTAGTGGTGGTGGGGCTCTTTGTGGTGTGGGCTGGAGGCGATGGAGGACAAGGTGCCATTCTTGGAGATGATATCTGAGCCCATGCCACTCTTAGCCCAGGACACACGCTTGGGAGCCTGAGCGTCCTCCCTGGAGGTGGACAGGACACAGTCAGATTTACTGTTACAGCACGCATGAGGACTTTAAACAAGACTATGTGACATTAGAAAGCCGAAATTACCAATTCTTCCACTTACATAATGTTTTTGAATTTATAAGCAATTAACACACCCTTGTTAAATTATAATATATCTCTATATAAACATATCTGCGGTGAGTGATGAGGTCAGGCCCTAGACGCCCTAGACATGAATTGTCTGGCTGAACTTCCTTTGTTGAATATTACTCTTCGCTTCACAATTAGAGCAAACTGTTTAAACCACACTTACCAGGTGTCATTTTCATTGAGCACTGCCTGCTTTATAGTTGCTGTAAGAAGCATCAAGGTGTTTTTAATCACCTCACACAGACAGGACATAACAGATTCTGGGAAAGCATCAGACAGCTTTCATGTAAACAACTGTTTTGACGCATTCCATTATAAGAAATGTATTTTTAATTATGAAATATTCTGTAGATGTCTACATAGCCTGTGATGAAAGCTACTTGGAGGCGAGAGGAATTCACTTGATTTCGTTGGCCATGTCGTCCTCATTGTCTCTCCGCTGCTTCACCAGGAAGACGAGGCAGATAAGGACGAGGAAGATGAAGCCGACCACTGAGCCCACCGTGGCACCGACAATCATCCCCACATTAGTGGCTAGAGGAAAATCAAGGCACACACAATAATTACATGTCACCAAAGCACATGTGTCTACATACTGTTTTTTAGAATGTTCTTCTGTTAAACGGCTGTGGCTGAGAGGGTAGTGCGGTTGTCCATTAACCCCAGGGTTGGTGGTTTGATCCCAGCTCTTCCTGTCCACATGTTGAAGTGTCCCTGGGCAAGACGCTGAACCCCAAGTTGCCCCCGGTGGAGGCCAGCATGGCAACTGTGTCCCCATCGGTGTATGAATGGGTGAATTAGACTAATGTTCTAGCTTAGATTACTGTTACAGCGCTTTGGGAACGGTTTCGGTTGAAAAAGCGATATATAAGAAAGAGTCCATTTACCATAAACAGTGTCTTAATTTAGCAAGTATTATAAACATGCAAACACTAGCTGCACAACAAAAAGTCTGACTCCACCTTTTCCGATTTCCTAGTCGTGTGTATATGATGAAGGCCTATGTTGTTGCTACGTACAGGTGACGATGTCCAGGTTGATGCTGCAGCTCTCTGATCCGGCCGTGTTGATGGCTGTGCACATGTAATTCCCTGACATGTTACTGCTCAGGTTGCTCAGCTTCAGAGTGCCGGTGTTCTCATCTAAAACAGCAATGAACAATGAACTGCAGTCAAGTGCACACATTACAATACAGAATCAGGCTACACCAGCAAACACTACACATTACATTTGATTGATTGGGCATTATGAACACACTGTTTTTGACATTTTATTCTGAATTATACTTTTCAGATGATAATTCATCTTTGATTTTTAAGACAAGAGAAATCAGTTCAGAGTCAGCTCTTTAGTTAACATCCCAACATCCAGTTTGGTCATTTTATTGAATAGCTTATTTAACAAATTCCTATTCGGTGCGCTTGAAAATAAACATAAATGTGAACTGTTTACTTGATTATGCCAAATACCTTTCATGAAGGCAGAACAGATGTGTTATATTATTTAACATTGCATAATAAATTAATGAATGGAGCAAATCTGAAAGAAGAATCTCCAACTATGACAGCACCACCACCATCTGACATCAACAACTGGGTTGCACTAAGCTTCCAGAACCATGGCTAAAGAATATGTACATAAGGAGAAATGTAAGTAAATATAGTAACTAGTGATAGTATAAAGACATATGGTTGCTTATGTCGTCTGAATAATTAGAAAAATGCTATAATCAGATAAAAGCTCGACAGACAATCACATTCGATTAGCTTTGATGTCTTTGATGTTTTACTAAAACGTTACTGTCACACCGTCGCGCAGACGTCTGGGATGGAAATAATGCAAAAACTCAAGAGAGTCATTCCTTGTTCAGCAATGCCAACAACTCTATATAAATTAAACTTAAACTTCTAAATGAATAATAATAATGAGATACTGATTATCCACTCACTGAGCATGGGTGAGAAGAAGACCTCGGAGGTGGGATTGGTTTTCTTCCACTTGTACAGAGGACTGGGCTTCCCAGAGCTGGATATGCAGTTCAGAGTCACATTTCCCTTCAGCACAGGCTTCCCTGATAGAGAGCACTTAGGAGGAGCAGGAGGGACTGAGACCAGAGGATTACAAAATGTTATATATATATAGTATAACTACAGTGCAGGCAAGGTGATGTAACTGTCTTCTCAAGCAGAATGGATTTCTTACCCTTCACATCCAGACTGAGCTCAGCAGTGAGGCCAGGATTATCAGGAATGATGATCTGGCAGAAGTAGCGTCCCGAGTCGGACTCCTCAGTGTTGTTGATGTACAGCGACACGATGTGTGAGGGCATGGTGGAGGTGAAACCAACGCGGCCCTTAAACTGGGAGCTGCCCACGCTGATGGAGCTTTTGGTGTAGGAGATGATCTGGACAAGAGAACGGAGAGCCAATGTCAGGCGTAAAGACGCAGGAAATAAAAGAGGCTTGTGAGCTCACAGCTCAAGAACAAGCATTTGTCCATGTTTGTGCACAACTGAGGAGCCAGTTTCATTGACATTCATGTCAGTCTGATTTAGCAGTTATCCGGGGTCAAAAGGATCATTTCTCCAACATTTGAAACACGGAGTATAAACAGCGTAAACTGAGTTACATGGAGCACAATTTGTACTCAGTTTTACTGATAGAATCATGTGTCCTATTTCCATCAACCCACACACACTGTACATACATGCTACAGGAAACACTCAGTAGGCACCAAATGTATTCATCTTTGCTGAAAGCAATACTGTAGCACCATTTACTTTAGTGTGATTCATGTTTGCTAAAAACCAGCAATTTTGGAAAACTATCTCGCCCACGACTGTATATTGTATAATGTATAAATGTATATCGTGACCCGTTTGTATGGGCTTGGGGCTGACAGCCAGAAAGTACTGAGAGATGACTGAATAGTTGATTAAAGCTGGATTTAATGACCCAATTTAGTTACCCTCAAACTTCAGTGCTGATTAGTCTCAATATTTCTCCATATTACTGGATGACAAGATCCTGTAAAATAGACTTCAGAAAAAATAAATCTTATAACATATTATAAAACTGAACTTCAATTTTCAACTATCTAGCACCTCACATTAATTGTGTACCATGCAGATGGTACCAGATGCTTGCAATTACTTTTTAAAATGCATTATCTCAAGATCACAAGTTAATTATTTCGTTATCACAACAAAACAAGATAATCAAGCTGTTATCACGAGAAACCCAAAGCTCGTTGCTACGGAAGCCAAGAACAGCCATACTCAAAATCATTTTTTTTTAATCCTGTTATGTCGAGATCACAAGTGAATTATTTCGTAATCTTGAGAAAACAAGCTTTGTTATCTCAAGATAACGGTGATAATAACTTCCTTTTATTAGCCTGCTTATAATGTTTATCAGGGATCCGGAGTGCCGTGCCAGCGTGCAAAGGTGACGTCTTGACAACTGCAGCAACTGATTTAAGCTGAAAATGTCAGATCACGCAATACTCATTATTAACCATGGCATCAGACTGTACTTCAATCAAGGTCCAAGTAATGCAGGCAGAAATTGCATCATGTCTTTCTGTTAGAGATAACGTTCAGATCAGTACTCGTCCTTTCAGAAGAAGAGTACGAGGTAAATGAACCTGTTATCAGGAGACAACGGCATTAAAGAAATAATTGCATAGCAAAATAGCTGTGCATCATTGTAACATATACACAGTGATTGTGTCATGGAGTTGAGGTAATGAGAGTTTGTTCTTTTTGGCTGCAAATGACAGTAAAGCTGAGTGAGACACACGGGGGGGAACAAGCTTCACTTTTAATCAACTGTCTTTCCCAGCTCTTGGAGTTCTCTTTTGCCCTGTTTTCTTTGTGATTGTGATCCTCTTTGGGCGTCCATCTGCACAGCCCAATAATCTGATCGAGGCAGATATGTAAGCTGTGCGACGGCCAGGTCTCTAGATAATATGTACAAAAAAACCAATACAGGGTTGAGGAGGGTTGTTCAGATGGGCTTGTTACGTAAAACCCCTCTGCGTCATTTCATGTTTTACGGCTACAATGGTTTCATGAATAAAAAGGCATTCATCTTAGTCTTAGATTTCCTAACGCAGTAAAACACACACTTGCTACAGTATGGTGTGTTAAAGCAGTAAAGGAATAATGCAGTGCTTTTTTCTTGGATTATTTTCTGAGGGTTTACAAAGGAAGGGCTTTGCCAGATTAACAGTATGAGAACAGGCAAACATCCTTCATAACTGTAATCCCAGATATTGTAGCCACAGAAGGCAGAGTACAAAGATTTCACTGCTGGGCTGTAGATATTGGATATAAAGCAAGATGTGAATAAATATCACGTCACTGTTTTCCACACATGACGTCCTTACCAGCTGGGTGTTGTTAGAGACAAAGTTCCAGAGGATGGTGTTAGTGCTCAGGTCAGTGCCTGGATCTGGGTTGTACCAGGCCTTCAGCACCACCATCTGACCCTTGATCGCATCCATACTGTTTTGGGGCATCTGGATCTGGGCCCATATGCCTGGATGGAGGAAGGAGATGGGGAAGGGAAGACAAAGGAAAATAGTGAGTCAGTGTGACCCTTCTGTAAAACTGATCAGGTTTTCATCCATAAAGCTGAATGAATCTGTATTAATAACAGCATTGAAAACTTTGCTTGCAAAGCTGACACAGTAGAAAACATGTTCTGCATTTCATATTATGCCATCACTCATCCAGCTGTGGCTTTCAATACAACCGCACGCTTCATATGTAAAAATGTCACAGCCACACTTGAGAAAAGTCATAATTTAATCCCACATTATTCACAACAAGGCCTGAAAGTGAAGTGTGGTGAGAAGATCTGACATGCCATAAACATCCAAAAACAATTTTCTGCTAAGCACTGGAATTTGCATGAACGTCACAAGACAAAGGCAAGTCTATGCAGTAGGAATAAAAAAATGTTACACAATACGTTATCAGAAATGAGCTCATTTGTAAGAGTTTTCTTTAGAAGGATCATTATAAAAATCATTACAAATGCTGTTCCTACCAACCAAAGTGGGGAGAATGTCCATGCAGATGGGGCCTGTGGGGGTTAAGTCTTCATAATTCCACAGTACGCATCTTCTAACATGATGTCGGTCATCAAGCCACAGAGCAGCAACACATTCCACAACAACCGACACACAAAGCGCTCCAAGATTTGATCTAAGGGAATTTACATGGGACTGTGTGTGACATGTTGATATGAGGGCAGGAAAAAAATGCTGCAGAGGCGCAGTGATGACCCGGAGAAAGATGCTCTTTTACTAATAATGTCAAAAGGAATTCCCCTCTGTATTTATTTAGCTCACTATAGGCACAAAAGAAAGGACCTTAGGAGTAAGTTGCACAGATGCTAGCACACAACATACTAAAAGGACAAGATGGAATATTGGTATCATCAACTTGTTGCTATCTGGTACATTATTGATTGATCATAGGGGAAACCAATAGGTCATAATAAGTTTTACTTGGACTCACCTCATTATTGCAGTATGACTTCCTCTGATAACTTAGCATTTAGTTGATTACTGCATTAAGTATCTCAATTCAAGGTTCAACTCTGAGCTTAGCAAAATAAATCGCAAAGGGCATGCCTGTGAATCCAACAGAGGCTGTAAAGTGGCAATGTAAGAAGACAGAGCTGATTCATCTGGAGCAAACTGAAATGAACTACTCAGGGGGCTCACTGGCAGTGTAAAACGTAGTGTGCATTAATGGCCAGAGAGGGGCAGCAGAGAGCCAAGACACAGCAGCTACCCACAGAAGCAAATGTGAAATGCAATTTCTCTATTTTAGCTCTCTTTCTTCCCCATCACTCTCTCGTAGCCTCTCCCCTGGTCTCTTTTCTTTCCCATGGCTAACCTTTCCACCGCTTGTCTCTTTCACACTCTGCCCGTTAAATAATATCCCCTTTAACAAATCCAACATTTTTGAGCTCTAAGTGTGTATGTGTGTGACTGCTCATCGGTAAACATACAGTAAACAATGCAGAAATGTTGCAGGTGTGTATGCACATTTTTTAAAAATGGATATATGTGTGTTACTGTATGTGCTAATCAGAGTGACTGACATGGCCTTGGTGTGAATAGTAATACAAAAAGAGGGAAATCTATATGACATCTGAAATCCCCTCACATTCACAAGCACTCTTCATCCACCACACTTGACTCCGAAAATGGTGATTTTAAAGCCACACGAGATTTGTACTCACGCATGCATCATGCACACTGTATCAGCCTACTTCACTGTGAGGCAACAGTGAAAAGCAAGACGTTCCCACTAATTGGTGCCGTCGTTTGGGTGTCACAAGTGTTAGCAACAAGACTATTTCTCCATGTACAGGAAGTGATGCCATCAAAAGTAAGTGCAAAGTCCAATCCAAAAGTGTGAAGTAGTGTTCTGTCCGGGCTTATGAACCTCTTCACCACCTCTGCGCCAGCGAGACACTACAAAGAAGAAACTTGGGTCTACTAATGTTACGGTACATGATGACTTCTGGGTGGTGAAGTCCTCAGCATTCAAATAGCTGCCTAAGGCTTGCTGCCACTTTTGGCCACCAACTTGCAAAGTTCCCTACTGCTTTAAAGTTACAATAAAAGCACATTTTTGAAGTGTCCTGCTTGATTTAATCTGTGCAACTCTGACACATAATATCGGGGGGGGGGGGGGGGGGGGGCACTGAAAATGTTTAAGAGAAAAAAAAAGGGTGATTAGGCAATATGCGCCTGTTAAA
>JAVQJF010079715.1:0-28761 GCA_036023855.1 Gadopsis marmoratus | reverse complement strand
TCTTATATAGCGCTTTCAACCGAAACAGTTCCCAAAGCACTGTAACAGTAATCTAAGTTTGAACAGTAGTCTAATTCACCCATTCACACACCGACAGGGACACAGTTGCCATGCTGGCCTCCACCGGGGACACTTCGACATGCGGACAGCAGGAGCTGGGATCGAACCACCAACCCTGGGGCTAATGGACAACCACACTATCCTCTCAGCCACTGCCGCCCCTGTAGATCCCACCCTTCCCATCATGCAACTTGATAGCATCTACAGCAATCCAGTTTACAAAAGGTATATTTAGCTCATACGTGCCACCTAAACTGGGGAATTAATTACAATTTATAATCCCACTCCTGTATTTTCTTTTAAACATCGGCTAAAAACACACATTTAACTGGTTGATAACTGACTTGTACGATTTTACGTATCCTGGACAATATTACATAATTTAAAATCATTTATCTGGCTTTACTTTTAAGTGTAAATTGGTATTGCTGTTCCTATTTTCCTTTGTCCCGGCACTGTTGGTGAGCCTTTATGTGGACTGCTGTTCATTCGCTCCTGCACCAGTGTCTCACACACACAGATCCCTGCACGTTTCTTGTAAATTACAGGCAAACACTGATGTTAATGGGGAAGCTGGCTCAAACGTCCGGTTAATGATGGGAACAATCAGTCATGTGTGTTCCTCTTACTAGAGGTCACATGCAGCAATTCCCCATGACAGCGTTTACTGTAGGCATGAGCTGTGTTGAGCAGTAATTGGCCAAATGTTATTTAGTTTATGCCTTTATATATATATATAACTGGTGTTTTCAGTGGTGAAAAGTAACTAAGTCCTACTTTACTTGAGTATTTCCCCTTTCTGCTACTTTATACTTCTACTCTGCTACAGTTCATCTGCAGATATTCTGCTTTTTTACTCCCCTACATTTATTTATTCACGTTAATAATGAAAAATATAATCAACAAATAAATGATGATGTAGGATTATAGATTAAAATAAGACTTTATTGATCTCCGGCGGGGACATTCACACGCTACCCAGCAGATAGTCATTGTAGATATCACAGAATGGGACCTTAGGCCTGAGTCAGCCGAAAAAGAAATCAGCAGTGCAGCTTCACCACTGTGTGTGTGTGTGTGTGTGTGTGTGTCCGTGTGTGTCCGTGTGTGTGTGTGTGTGTGTGTGTGTGTGTGTGTGTGTGTAGGTGTGTGTAGGTGGGTGTAGGTGTGTGTGTGTCAGGGTCAGTAAGTGCTTTTGGCTCTACGTCAGTGGTGGTGCTGATGGACTTACCTCCGTTTTTATTCATCCTTAGAAACGCTCTTTCTCCCGCTCTCCAGCCTTTTATCCAGCTCTTTATCCCGTCTCTTGCATATTTATTTGCTCGCGGTCTCACTTCCTTCCTGTACTGGTCTCGGTGTCCTGGTTTAGGTGAAAACACTGACACGGGGTCAGTGAGAGTTTAGCGACCTGCTGCGATGTCCCATCAATCACAGACTCATGAAGTCAGCATTTGTTCAAGAATTTATCTCCGATTCACTCATTCATTCGTTCATCCACATCAGCCATTCATTTTCCACACTGAACATCTCGCAATGCAGTAGATTATAAATAATAATTTGTAAAATAATATATTACATTGTCTTATTTACTCTACAGGATATTGACTTTTAACTAAAAGCTTATAGCCAATGCCCAAATGTATTGCTATTCTAAAATGTATGTAATAAAAGAATAAATATGTAATGACCCTTCAAGTGACTACTATACTTTAATTTTTGTCTACAATCAATAGCAAATCAGGGCTATAATTGGCACTAGTTCTTCAGTAACTCTGTAGTAGTAGCTGCATGCATTACATGTTAATAAAAATGTGAATACAAACATGATGTCGCTAAAGGAAATGTGCACCTCTACTTCCCTCCTGGCAGTGTGATTAAATGCATCCTGCAAGACTTGGTGCAAGTATGAGTTCAGCCAGCAGGTGGCAACACATAACATATTTCCACAGCCTTCTCATTTGCAGGAGGACTTCTTCTGTGTGTATTTGTGTGTCTCCTGAAATGTTGCAGAAATTCTCAGGTTAAGGCTGTTTGTGAGAACAGGGCGTCAGTCTGATCACCTGAAAAGAGATTAACAATTTTGACGTCAGATTTCTGGAAGCAACAACAAATAACTCCACAAAATACATTAGGTACTACATAAAAATAATGATTTCATGTGTTTTCCTGTGTAAAAACAAATACAAGCTCACATTAGTACATTTCCAACCAGTTTGTTTGATTTCTTTTCCAGAATTTGTGCTTTATTTATATTAGAGAACATAACATGTAACATTTGCACTAGAAATGGGCTGTTTTGTCTGCATGTGATGTTAAAGCATAAGTGTTTGTGTAAGTTTTGACAGATCTGGAAACTATTTAAATGCACATCCTTCAGTCTTATTCGGTGAATGAAACTGGCACAGGTGTCATCGCGTGAGCTAAACGAGGAACCTTATTCATGTGATGTGCAGATTTGGAAAAGAAGAGGAAGATATATTTCACCAAAGGCCAAAATGGCTGCAGAGGCAAGAGGGAGGCTTTCGTCAGCATCAGCACTGAGGCCATTAGTTACAAGACTTTTTAGAGGTTGGTGCTGCGACTAGAGGTGCTCAGTACATGAACGAACGAATACTTAACAGCAAACCTTCAAGCTGAACAACGAGTGCTGAATGATCAGAGTCAGTGGCTGAATCGGCAGCTCTTTCCGTTGGAACGCCCCCCACTGGTGACAGACAGCACCATCGTCGGCTCACCTATGATATACAGCACGTTGCCACCTGCTTAAAAGGTTACTGAGAGGCAGTGAAAGTCACAGGTACTATCACAGCGCAATAATTCTGTTGCAGAATTATTATTGATGAGTTATATATAAACAGGGGCTATATCGGCCTAGTTTACATCGAACAGACTGGACTGAAGACACTCAGAAGCAGCATTATGAATGGTGCTGCTACGACTACAAATCTTTGCACTGAACTGAATCAAATGACCGGAATGAGGAAATGATATCATCCTTAGGAGCAGTCTCGTGTTTAACAATACACACAGGTGTGGTGGATGCTCTGAAACTCCCTGCAGCACATTCGGGGACTCTTTCCATCAGAGCGTCCAAGGCTAGAGAAGCTCGGGGCCGTACCGGTGAGGATGCCACATTTGCGTTATTGCGCGAGTTCAAAATGCTGCAGAGAAGCACAGCAGAGCCCCGGGCAACTGGAGTTTTACTGTCCCAGAATAACCTGTGGAAGACTGCAGGGTCTTTAGTTTGTGCTTGTAAATTATACGTCCTGTTTGGTTATGAGTGCAGCAGTTTGAAGCAAGTTAATACATACTTCAGTTCTGACTTAGAGTCCTCAAATACTATATATATATATAATTCTCATGTTAAATTATGTACATTTATTACGGTAACATGCTAACATTTATAAAGAAGCATGCTGTTGTTTCGCACAGCTATGGCTGACGTGTTGAAACAAGTGGAAATCTTCACCAAAGTAATGATTCGACCCCTGGGAACCGTGAATGTTCTGTAGCAAATTTCATTGCAGTCCATCACATAGTTGTGAGATACATCAACAGGCCATCCCACAAACCTCTAGAGCCATGATGCTTAAACTAGCTTTAAAGGCTCATTGCAAAGGCCTGTAGTCAGAGGATCAGGTGGTGCAACACAAAAAGATGACCCACATTGTTTCCTTGATAAGTGTCTGTATACACACCTACACAGAGACATTAGAAAGAAAAGGGATTCTAGGTCAGTTCGAGTCTCAGAAACTGCAGGAAATATGATAAATCTGCCGTTTGATTTCTTGGCTCAAATACGTAATGAAGGTATGAACTGCGGTGTGTAGCTTGGAGCTGCTGTAATGACAAAAAAAATTACGATTTTGTATATTAGCTGCACTTAATCCATCAGAGAGGAGCTCGATGTGCAGGAAGCACAAGAAAAGAAATCAAATGTGGCATGAAAACATGAAATTTGCACGATAAAAAACACTGCACTGTGCTAATAAGGCAACGGTAGCATAAACAGGGTTCCCACGGTCAGGACATTCCTGGAAAAGTTACGAAATTAGAAAAACAGTTTAAACAGGCCTGGAAATGGTTTGTAATTAAAAATGAAACGTGTTCATAAAAATCCCAAATCATAATGTTAGGCGAAATAAGTTCCTCGTGTTACTAATACAAGATCCAGTGCTGCGCCGTGGATCTGAAGCTAGCAAGCGCTAGGAACTAGCAGTTTGCTTATCCGCATAATGCCTGGGAAGTGTGCGTTTAACAATGTTTGGCTTTCAATCGACAAATATAACACGCGGCTCATGAGAGGCCGACCCTAGTCTCGCTATGATCACTGTATTTAACTGGCTAAAGTCGTGGAAATGCAGTAAAACACTGTGGAAAGGTTTTAAATGTTCATTGGCAAAAATGTGTGGGAACCCTGCAGTTTGGTAGCAGGACAGTTGGCCTGTTGCACTTTTAATTGAGAGAAAAATAGGTTTTGCACCACAAAGTGAAAAAAAAAATAAAAAAACACAAAAGTTTGTGTCTGCTCAAGCTTTTCTTTTGATGTAAATTCAACTCTTCCACTGTGACTCGCCTATAATCTGTTTGCAGACTGAGAGCAGCAGCAGCTTTTGGCTGCCGCTGTGAATCAGCAGTTACATAACGGTGGGAAAACCAGAACACTGGCTGCTCTGTGCTGCTACATGAAACAGTTCACGCACAAATACATGCACATGCCAGCAGTGGGAAGTAACTATGTCCATTTATTCACATGCTGTAGTTAATTATAATTGTAATGTACTTGTATTTCCATTTAATGCCACTTCATGCTTTGGAAAAAAAATTATTTACACATGAAACTATCCAACATTATATGAAGCAGTTAAAATTAGCTTCACCTTATATGTCAATGCATCAATAATAATAATACAACTATATAATACTCTCAGAGACCACGTCCTGCAACGTTAAGTACAATTTGTTGCTAAAACTTATGTAAGATTACTTTCAACTTGCTACTTTTGCTTGAATAAATGATCTGAATATATACTTATATATACAAACATGCACAGAAGAAAACAAGCGTGCCCTCACATGCACACTCGCCAATCACTCAAAAGTATGCAAATTAAAATGATCTGGGCTCATTAGCTTAGCTGCATTAGTTTGTCCGTCTGTCTTTCCATTAATCAATCAAACTCTGGTTAAAACACCTCAATAAATTCTGCTTAAATTGCCGTTTCTTTGAGTATTGTTGGCCACTGTGTCTGATGAACATACTGGCCTTTCGTTGGCGCCACCATCAGGTCACTTTGATGAATGACCAGAGCTCAAACACCAATGATATTTGGCGTAAATAAACCCTGACGTTTTTAGCAACTCCCATGAGTATTGGTCTCATATACCAACCAACAGGCTAAATGTGCTGAACTGAATGAGTGCTGATCACAGAACCCTCTCCGTTTCACAGAGACCACGAGTTCTCCTCCAGATCCACCAGGGTCCAGTACGTCATTCCTGCACACCGTCCTAAGAGGACAACTAGCTCTTCCACACTCTTAGATGCACTGTCCTCTTCTCTAGCGCCACCCTCAGGCCTAGGGACAAACTGCCTGTTCAGCCCTACAGCCTGTAGGAAAAGAAGACTCATCAGTTCATGACTGAACAGTAGTTTGACAAAATAATCTTAACTCAAAGTCGCCTTACTACATTTTTCCCCCAAAAGTGCCATCTTACAGTATTATAAGTATTTTGTGAAACAATCAGTACCTTGTTGTTTTTCCCAAGCAAAAGTACTGCACTTTACTGTTTCTGCTACTTTCTGCTTCACTATAGTTCAGAAGTTGTACTTTTGTTTGTCGCTCCAATTCAATTATTTAACAACTTTAGTTACTGAGATAAATTTTACAAAATATATCATCAACAAATGAATTATAACGTGGTTAAAAACAAGCCCCTCCTTCACAGTACTTCTACTTTTGGTACTTTAACCAAATGTTGATGCTAATCCGTTTATACTTTTACTTAAGTAAAAGATCCGAGTTCTGGTTTTTTGTTTGAGGGGACTTTTACAGAACAGCAACACGTGTTTCCCCCCCCTGTAATTATTAACACACTTCAGACATCAGGAGCTTTTCTGAGAAACAAAACGGGAATTTCTACAATCTAGGAAAATATTATTCGGTAATGACGTGCAGTCAAAGTGATTGTTCCGTTCCTTTGCGTGCCGTGCGTGATGACGTCACCCGCACCAAAAGCAACACGACCACGTGGTGCTGCCTTCAAGTGCCGTCGGAAATCTTACTTTTAATACACTTAAGTGGCAAAAGAAAAAAAAAAAAACTTATAAAGAAGACTGGAAGGATTCCAGTGGTTAATTTAGCATGTTTCTGCTATTTGTCATCCTGTCGCTTTGAATTGGCTATAAACACATTTCCCCTTAAATATGAAGGAAGAGACTTATATTAAATTATTAATAAGTATATATATATATATATTTATATATATGTGTGGCTATAAAGGTTTTAAAAACCATCTGCACAAACAGGCCTACGGGCTACTACAACACGCTGCTGCTGGTTTCCACTATAGGAACCATTTTCTTCACATTTCGATATAAACGCAACACAAAGCGGCCGCGTGCAGTTTTCTGCCATAACTTCCGTCCGGACGCGAGCGCGAGGCCTGACTCATTGTGGGAGGAGCCTCAGAAGCGCCTGCTCGTCGACCAATCGGAGCCTCTGCCGGGCTGTGACGTGGGGGGTGTGGCTGCCGCGTTGTAGTGGTGCGAGAGGAGGAGGGGGGCTGAACCTGAACCCGGGCCCGTCTGGAGACTCCGGTCAGCCCTGATAGACTCGGATCAGCCTGCCGGCTCCGCCTCGCCCCGTCATGTTGTCCATGTCCGAGTTCGCGTCTGGGTGAGTACAAATGGCCGATGTTCGCCGTGTTCACGCGGTTATTTGGGCCCCAGCGAGCCAACGTTTGTCTGTAACTTCGACGTGGCGACGTGTCGGTGCCGCGTCCAGCGCTCGGTGTCGTTACGTCCCGCCGCCGCAGAGGATGCTGCTGGTCCGTCACGTACAGATGTCCGGCGGTAACTGAGAGCAACGAGAGCAACGTGTTCCCCACGACGTGCGGGAGGGTCGGATGAAGCGTGCGCTGCGGCGTGACGTCACTTCTACAAACCCACCTGCGTGACTCCTGCGGGAGCAGACTGCGTGACTCATGCGGGAACAGGCTGCGTGACTCATGCGGGAGCAGACTGCGTGACTCATGCGGGAGCAGACTGCGTGACTCATGCGGGAGCAGACTGCGTGACTCCCGCTCAGCTGTTTAGAAACCAAACAAACCCCAGAGTTGAGGCCCAGCGGCTCCGCGGCTCGCTGTATTTGGGTGGAGGCATCGTCACTGTCCCTTTTGTTCCGACGGTACGCTGCGCAGACACTGCGCATGTGACGCAGTGTCTGCGCAGCCTTGTAATCCCAGACCCGTAGCAGGATGTTGTGTGTAAATATTAGTCACAGTTCCAGTCCGGCGGCTGCAGGACGCCCCCACCGGCCGAATTCCTTCAGTTAAACCAGAAATCCCTGCCTGGTGCAGAGAGGTTAACCAGTCACACGTGGCTGTAGTGTCCCGCAATCCGCATACCTTTTGGCCAGGCAGGTGTTTTTAACCGTGACAGCGGAGAAACGTTGTAGACGCCAGAGTTCAGCGCTGACGGCTGGTTCTTCTGCTCCCTCAGTGTCAGCTATGAGGAGTGTCGGGCCACAGCCGACTGGCTGCTGTCCAGCACGCAGGTGCGGCCAACTGTGGGAATCGTGTGCGGTTCGGGGATCGGCGGGCTGGCTGCGATCCTCAAGGACCCCCAGGTCTTCAAGTACAGTGACATTCCCAACTTCCCCCAGAGCACAGGTATGCACTGTGTGTGTGTGTGTGTGGCTCTGAGTAAGTGCACTGGGTGGCTAACTAACTGTGTGTGTGTTGCAGTGCGTGGTCACGCCGGCCAGCTGGTGTTTGGAACAGTAAAAGGGAAGTCGTGTGTCTGCATGCAGGGCAGGTTCCACCTGTACGAGGGCCATCCCATCCAGAAGGTGAGTGCAGACGAAGCACGGCAGCAGGCTGACGAAGTCATCTTCTGCTTGAGTAAGAGTACCAACGCCACAGTGTGGAAGTACTCCGCTACAAGTGAAAGTCGCTGATTTTAAAAAGTGTGGTATTATTATCAAAATGTATCAAAAGTATTTGCTCTGCAAAATATGTGTTGTTATATTCTCATAAATATTATAGATTACATTATTATGTCATAAAGTTTGGGACGTTGGTCCGGTGGTTCCCAACCTCGGGGTCGGGGCCCCTCCAAAGGGCCACAAAAGAAACCTGCGCTCACAGAATGTTCCTGCTGAAGATCTAGCTGTTGTCTTACTCTGTCTAAATGTTCACGCGTCAGAAATTCCACAACGCAAACAGTTATTTAAATGAAGCCATCTGAGTAATGTAGAGGGGGAAACACCTCCTAGACCTCTGAGACAAGACAGTGTATCCAAACTAGACCAGCTGGTGGTTTGTCTGTATAGGGATGCATGTAAATAAATGCAGTGGAGTAGAAGTATAATGTTCAAGTACCTCAGAATTGTACTTGGGTGGAAGCACCACTGAAGGCTGGTGCAGACTACAGGACTTTATCTGCACGTCCCAGGCAACTTTCCTAGATCTGAGACGGGAATCCTCGAGTCTGCGTGCAGCCTCTGCTCGTGCCTGCATGAAGGGTTTTCTAGTTGAAGCGATTCCAACACGTGTCGTGACATCCTCGTGAGATGTCCCCGAACAAATCCAGATACTCCTGTAGGGAGACGAGTCTGACACGGCGGATGGGCAGCAACGGGAAACGCACACGGCGACTTGTCGCATGTGTTTTGCTCCAGTCGATTGTCAGTTTGTTTGCACGAGTGCACGAATGCAACCCCAGCCCTCGTGGCATTTCTAAATACCATCATGGCGCGTGCGAGCGCTTGACGCTACCTTGTGTTCTCCAGATCACGCTGCCCATGCGTGTCTTCAAGCTGATAGGCGTGGAGACGATCATCCTGACCAACGCAGCCGGAGCCCTCAACCAGGACTACAAAGTGGGAGACGTCATGGTCATCAAGGACCACATCAACATGCCGGGCTTTGCTGGCGTGAACCCGCTGGCTGGACCAAACGATGACCGGTAGGTAGAGGAGAGAGACGGACGGGTGTTTTTTATGAAGCTGCATAGACCTGAACTCAGAGTCTTAACCTCCCTACTGAAACGGACTAATCACAAGTCCTTGAGATGTCGGTTTGCCAAAATTCCGTTGTTTTTCTTAATAGAGGCCCGAGTCATTTTCTATCGAATTTCCCGTCTGGTGAAGAAAGTCTCATCTTATCCTAGAATTTCAAGCAAGCAGTCGTGTCTCAATCTCTGTTCATGTGACTCATCTGCACCCTGCGTCTCGTCCTCTGCCATATTTCATTCTGTGTTTTAGTAAAATTTTTTCCAGTCCCTCCTACACAAAACTGCCAGACTTCAGCCCCGACGCGACAACAAGCTGATGCCCACGTCGACACAATCGCCTATTGTTCTGCATCGAAACACTCTAACGTGACTTCTAGCTTCAGAGCAGAACTCGGTGTAACGTCAGAGCGTCGATGCAGGAAACGCATCCACGAGCTGCAGGAGGGACCTGCTGACCTACAGCATATGTTGGAGTTAACCTACAGCATGTGATGCAGTGGTAGTTGATGCTGGAGACAATGACGCACGGATGGTTTAGCATTTACCAATCTCAGAAACTTGGTGTATTGCCTAATGTTACCAAGTCAGCTGGGGGAGTGGACGTGCTGAGCAGCACAGATGTGTAGATTATAACCGCTGACTAAACTTGAGCTGACGCCGTCCCTCCTCTCTCCAGGTTTGGCGTCCGCTTCCCCTGCATGTCTGACGCCTACAACCGCGAGCTGCGGCAGCTGGCGCATGACGTGGCATCAGAGCTGGGCTACGGGGACTTCCTGAAGGAGGGCGTGTACTGCGTCCTGGGAGGTCCCTCCTTCGAAACCATCGCCGAGTGTCGCATGCTGCACAAGATGGGCGCCGATGCTGTGGGTGGGTGTCAAGTCCCCTCACACACACACATATTTATACTTCAATACTTGTGAGGACCTTCATCTGCTTTTGCTAGGCCCCGACCTGTACCCTAACCTTGACCTGAACCGAATTTTAACCTTAAAAAAACCAAGACTTTAAAAAAATCTCACGGTGTACATTCAGGTGATCACCAAGACACAAGTACACGAGCACAGACTCCAACTATCTAAAACCTCACTTTTAAGTAACTTGAGTGTTTTTATAATGCAACCCCAAATCTGAGGCAGGATGCTTTTGAAATAGATGAATTGACCCTGTTGCTGAATTCCAAATATGTGTGTAACAAAGTTATTTAAATTGCAAGTAAATCTTTGTAAATTTCCAGTATTTGGTCAAATCTGTTGCCCAATCGCAACGAAACACAACATGCCACCAAATTACAGCAGGGCCTTTATTCTGTGTTGCGTAACAGGTTCACAGGCTCCCTCGTAACTAGTTTTGCCAGATTCCAACAAAAAGTAATGTAGCTAGGGGAAAGAGGTGACTGCCCGTTTGTGGTCTTTAGTGTAATGACAACTTACAGGGACACCGACTAACACCTGAACAGAGATCATCGCGGTGTAACTTCTCACCTCCTCGTTGTCTTTGCCGCAGGGATGAGCACCTCCCACGAGGTGATCGTTGCCCACCACGCCGGCATGCGCTGCTTCGCCTTGTCGCTGATCAGCAACCGGTCGGTGATGGACTACGACAGCCAGGAGAAGGCCAACCACGAGGAAGTCCTGGAGACGGGAAGGATGAGGGCCAAGCAGCTGGAGAAGCTGGTGTCCACCATGGTGGCTCAGCTGGACCACAACAAAAACTCCTACTGAACATGTCGCTGACGCCAGTGTGCCTGGTCCCGGGTCAGCTGCCCTGCCTGACCTCTGCGTCGCAGCGAGACGGTTTCTTAGAACGCAAGAAAAAAAAAAAAGCTGTAGAGTTTTAATCCTTTCAAAAATGTTTCCGCTGGCTGTTACTTTAAGTCTGGTCTTAAAATCCTGGAAACTTGTCCGCTCTGCTTTTTAAAAACACTCCTACCAGCAACGTTTACACTTCTGATGATGCTGCGGTACGTCAGCGAAACGTCATCGCATTGTCATTTCTAACTTAACTTAAATACAAATATTTATTGTTCCAAGTTGTTTTAAATTCCCGGCTATCCGTTAACAAGACAATATGTATACAGTCACATATTTTAACAGAGAGGACCAACTCGTCACGCGTGTCTTTGTCAGATCTTGGCTAAAAGGTGGAAATAATAATTTAATTTAGGGTAAAAGATGTGTAAAATGCACTAAAATATTTATACTAAATGTATTTAAGTAGTGTTTTTTTTATTTGATTTGATGATGCAACAGGTTGATATGGATTATATCCTGACTGGGCCAGTTACAAAAGTATGTTTGATCAAAGTTTCCCACCACATCTTAACGCTGCATTAGCAGAGGTACGTTACTGAAAACTGTAAAACTGTGGGTCTACTTTGTTCAATAAACTGATTCAACTTGAAAACGGTGCTTTTTCGTGCGTTATATTTGAAACTAAAAGGTCCGATGTGTCTTCTCTCAAGCTGCTGGAAATTCACTACATGGCCGAAAGTATGCGGACAGGCAGAACATGAACTGCATATGTGATTGTTGTACATCTCACTCCAAAACTCATGGGCATTGTGTAAAACATCACTGTGCACTAAAACATTAACGTTACTCACTAAAGGGCCAAACACAAACCATGAAAAGCAGCAACAGATCAAAAGCACAGGAGACCTGAGTGTCCATGTATGTCTGGCCACATAATACTGCGTCAACAAAGGTTCATGTTTGGCCGTTTATCTGCGGGAAAAGGAAAAAAAGTCCCAAATAAAATGGTTCTCTCGGTGTCTGCTCACCTGCTGATTCCTCTCCAGCTCCCCAGAGTAACAATGTCAACAGATAAAGTGGATGGTGCCCACAGCTGCTGCGTGTGAAGGATAACACCATCAGGATGGTTGACATTTTTACTGTCTGTTTGTCCTCCACCTTATCAGACATGTTTACCCTTTTCCTTATTTACTGTCCATCCAGTCTACACTCTTCCCACCTTCTTCCCCCAAATATATCCACTGCCACTCCTCCACCTCCTTCGCCCCCCACCGAATAAAAAATTTTCCGTGACTCTCATGCACCAGAGTTTATGGCCATACAAGGTCACAAGAATCCTATGAGCCGCCTGGTTTACTGCAGCGAATGAGCAGGTGGATGCGTCCGCACAAACTGCACTGATTCACTGCCGCGTAGGGAAATATATTTTCATTTAGTCTATAAGATATAAAAAAAAAAAAACGTGAAAAACGCTCATCACGATCTCCCAGAGCCCAAAGTCTCTTCATTTACTGTCATTAATAAACAACGCAGAGCAGCAAATCCTCACATTTAACAGGCTGGAAGCAGCAAACGGTTGACATTTTCTCCTGAAAAATGGCTGAAATGATCAATCGATTACCAAAATAGTTGGCAATTAATTTTCTTTTGATCAGCCAACAGATTAATCAACTAATTGTTGCCGCTCTGGAGGGGAAGCAAAGCGAGGCACAGGCGGTGCACTCTGTCATCGCTATCAATAACTTCACCTTCTTGTTCTACAGGCTGGGTTTATGGACACACACACACACACACTGAGGGTAGCTGTTTTGTTTCAAAGTATGCAAATTATGTTACGTAGGATTGTAGCTCGTAGTGTAGGTTTTAAAAGTAGCTGTTATTTCTTCTTGGTTCAATAAAGTCACACACTGATCCGTCTGAGCAGCATAATCTATCGTTACACCTTCAGATGAGTGTGCAAGTACACTTATCTGACACAAACACTGTAAAATGTTAAATTTGAGTCCTGTATTTTTGAAATTATGGTTAAAATAAAAAAGCAGTGAGGATGAAGCAGTAGGTTTTCATTGCAGCACCGCAAGACTCCTTTGTGTTGAAATGGGGGAATCATTCACTTAAAACATCTTCCTCCAACACATTTATACACACACACACACACATATATATATGTGTGTGTTTGCAGTGAAGCTCTGCAAACAAAAAATATACAGTATGTGTCAAACATCAAGTCTGCTCTTAGACATCGTCTGTGGAAAAAGCAGTCGCCCTGTGTTGACCATAAGATACATTATCAAACCACCTAAACAACAAAGTATATTTAAAACGGGACCAAACCACCAAAAAGGCAGAGGAGCCAACAACACGTTCCTATCAGCAATGTAAGGACAGCGTGTCCAGATGAACTAGCATCCCTGCTGACAAAGCTGACACTTTTTAATTCTAAGGTCTGAGGAAACAGGAAGACGGTGGAGATCACCGTCTTCATCTAAAGGATCTTCGGGCCTGCTATAACCTGTGCACGACTTACGCCAACATCACAGGCTTACGGGGTTTCTGCTGAGAAAAGTCAAACAAAAGCATCAAAAACTGAGCAGAAACAAACACGTGGAATAGTGGTATGAATCTGGGACGAATGTAGTTAACAAAAGAGCAGAATGTGTCTTTGGCAACAAGTACAGGAAAGGTTGTCAAACCACTGATGCTCAGTCAGGTGGCCACTTGTGTTTCTGCAGTGAATAGGAAGTTGAAGGTGTGAAGCTGCTGTTCCTGTTCAGGCGGCAGCAGCAGCAGCTTAGACTCATAGTTCCCTTTTTAAAGGGCGAGTTCCGCTGCCCCCTGGTGCCGTGTCACCATCCAGACAGACAAAGCTACAGGCTGGAATGAGGCCGTAATTTGAGTAGAGGGGAAAGATTTAGGACGATAGCAGAGTAATTTCATCTGCAACGACGATGGACTGGATCACAGCTGTGAGGAGTTGCTGTTTCTACATCTTTGGGGTTTTTTGTTGCTGCTGGTCAGAAGAAGTAAGACACCCAACGACGTCATCCCCCATTTTATACACAAAAGGCTGCAGTCCTAATTTTGCGTACCAAATCACATCACATCACATGACTTGGACTCGGAGTCAGACTTGGGTCACTTATTTGATGACTTTAGACTTGACGAAAGCAAAAGAAAACTTGCAGCCCGACTTGGACTTTAACACCAGTGACGTCCTGTTGAACTTTTTGACTTGAAAAGGACTTGGTACCTTCGCGAGCGCACAGATTAAAAGGCCTGTAACTTAAATACAGGAAGACAGGACAGTGGAGAATAGTGCTACGTGCCGCGAAAGAGCAACGTCAGCCCCACTTTATGATTAAGTTCAAAAAACGCATCAAGCATTCATGACTTGTTAAAATGTCATATATTCTTACTGTTGTTAAAATGATGTCGCATGACTTGTTTGACTCTCAGGTTTTTTGCAAAACAATGACTTGGTCCCACCTCCGGCCTTCCACACTTTGATTAAACTGATGTGATGAGAAGCTGCTTGTACGAGAGCAGTTTCAGGAAGTTGGTTGTTGACACGTGCGACCGCAGCCCGACGTCCGAAAAAAAGCAACACCGAAGACTTGAAAATCCTCCAGCTGCTTATTTTAATCATCCTTTAATATAAATCATAACAAAAAAGGCAGAAGGATTTTGGGGGTCCGTTTGATGGGAAAATTCAGCTCCGAACAACAGTCGGGTGCCCCCCCCCCCCGTCACTGTAAAGGGGACAGTTTTTGGGGGATAATGAGTCTTGTGCTTCTACAGTTTCAGTGCTGAGATGATTAAGGCATATTTCTACATGAGAAGCTTAAATTGTGTCTACGAGTGAAGATCAGCACGCAGGACAGAGTACGAGGAAATCTGCTGCACCCTTTTTCTTTTTAATGACTCCACATTTCAGACATTGTGTTTTTTGGATTTCTAGCTTCGAAGGTGTCCGATATCGACTTGCGTGAATTCAGTTCGAGGGCGGTACGTTTTAACTATTATAAAGACAAGTATTTTAAAATAAAATAAGAAGGAGCAAACATCTTAAAATTGGATGGATTTTGCATAGTAAAATATGCATTAATGTACAGAGTCTGTGAGCAACGCCACCCGGTCGCAAACCCCAAACAAACAAACAAACAAACAAACGCTGCCACCCGCTGGCTTCTGGATTTGGTTTCGAGGGTCATTTGTGTCTCTTCGCCCGAGCAGCATCCCTCCAAAAACATCTCCCCCCTCAGCTGTACGTGTGAATGATTCTGTGCCGCTTCAGATGGTGCATCAGGATGAACGTCTTGCCGCACAGCGAGCAGCTGTAGGGCCGCTCCCCGCTGTGTGTGCGCTGGTGGACCCTCAGGCTGCTCTGCTGCGTGAACCTCTTCCCGCACTGGCCGCAGCCGTACGGTTTCTCGCCCGTGTGGGTCCGGTGGTGTATGCTGAGGTGCGACGAGCACTGGAAGTTCTTCCCGCACACCGTGCACCAGAACGCCCGCTTCCTCTTGTGGCTCTGCTGGTGCAGCTTGAACTGGTGCAGGCGGCCGAACGTCTTCCCGCACTGCGAGCAGACGTGGCCCCGCGCCACGCCGGACAGCGCTTTGTGGGTGGTGTGAGGCGGGAAGCTGCCCGGTGCGAAGCTGTTGTGCGACGGAGGTCTTTCTCCAGCCGCGGCCTCCGTCTCTGGGCGTTCGTCCGGCTGCCTCAGATGTGCGACGTGCGAGTGGTTTCTCTGCGAGTAAATCTGCTCCTTCTGCCTGCCTTGCTGCGACAGGGCACCCTGAGGTCTGGGTTCAAAACCGGACGACTGCGGAACATCCTTCGGATACTCGCTGCTGTAGATCCCGTTGCACGGCCTCTGAGAGGACAACTGCTGGACGCCGGCCGACTTGGTAGAGTTCGAAACCACGTCGGCATCGGAATGGTCCGGGAACGTGTTGGAATACTCCTCCACCACGCAGGAGAAGTCAGGAAAACCAGCATCAATTTCGTCGCCCTCGATTATGGACGACCAGAGCTGATTCTCTCTGTCATCCATGGAAAAGTCTGCAGCGAGCTGAGTCTGCTTCCCGGCACTGTGCTGGCAGCCATCTTGACTGAAGCCCGACCGGTCCTCCTCCTTCTCCGTCTTGACAGTGAAGTGAAGGCCACTCATGTCGCCTGCGAGCTGCCCAGAGTTATACAAGTCGCCGAACTCTGACGTTTTCCGCCTGGCGACCTCTGGATGGTTGAAGTGACGTCCCTCTTCCAGCTGCTGGCTCTCTGGAGCATTGGCTGGATTTGGATAATGTACAGCAGAACCTGCAAGTGGGGGGGAAAGATATTTTCAGCACAAAAAAAAAAAAAACCTTTACTCTTGTTGGGTTTAATTCCATCACAGAATCCAGTCCTTGAACTCACCAATGAGTCCGGCAGAATCGCCGATCCACAGCGTCTCATCTGGACTCTCTTCTTTGATGGCGAACGACACAGTGGCGTCGTCGATCTCAGCAAACTGGATAAAGAGACGGGTTCAGCTTTAAGCCTGCGGTACGTGGTGGTTGTTACAGCCCAGCCTGTAAAACACTACGCTGGCACACTATCTATCACCGCGACACGAGCCTCCGTCAGGAGTCGGTGCTTCTCTAAGGCCAAAGGTCTCTCTGCTCTGAGCTCTCAGTCCCCACGGACTCCTGCTGTATTCAACATCTGGCTCTTTTTGGTGACTTATTTTGGGCTGTTGCTGGACCGTTAGCATCACAAAGTAATCCAGACTAACAGAAGATACATCGTTTAGAGCAGCTTTAATTCGTTACGGGCTACTGGGCCTCCATTACCCCCCATTTCTACCCTCATCCAAGCATCGCTCTGACGTCTGTCCTGTGGCCCCTGGGGGTTTGGAGCCCTGGGGGTTTGGGGCCCTGGGGGTTTGGGGCCCTGGGGTAGCGACTTACACGTCTACACGTGTTTTTAGGTAACATTGCTGACATGAAGACGACACAGACCTTCAGATCTCCAGTGGGATGCGGACAGTTACTCCCCACGTCGGTCCCCCGGCCCCTGTAGTTTTCTGGCGCAGGAAGAAAGAAAAGAAAGGAGTCAGTAAAACGGCAAAGAAAGGCTGGAAGTTAAAGGCACATTCTGCAATGAGGAAATGGGCCCCGGCCGCGTTAAAGGTACGTGCATCAAACGCGCAGCGGTCCTGCAGCGCGACTTGCAGCCGCAGCTCCTTCTGCGCTCAAA
The DNA here is from genome assembly GCA_036023855.1 of Gadopsis marmoratus. NCBI lineage: Eukaryota > Metazoa > Chordata > Actinopteri > Centrarchiformes > Percichthyidae > Gadopsis > Gadopsis marmoratus. The sequence goes on along the minus strand of JAVQJF010079715.1, from coordinate 11,475 downwards.
TGCGCGACACGTTAATTAAGTCGTCGTCAATTAAGACGAGCACAAAGGCGGCGGAGCCTCTTACCGGCGCCGCGCTGCAGCTGCGCGCTCCGGTTCTCCATCGCGCGTAGTTTCCTCTTCAGCGTCTCGTTCTCGCTTTGCTTGCGGGAGATCTCGAGGTGCAGAAACGCACATTTGTCGTCGACGAGCTTGGAGATCTCCGCCACCGCTGCCTTAACCAGGACCTCCATTATCGAGGACAGCTGGGCTTGGAAGGGGACGCACGTCGCCATGTTAATTAATGCAAAGCGATGCGCGAGATTAAAATATCATGTAGGAAGAAAAGAGCAGGAAGGGAAGGAGGAAAAAAAAAAAAAAAAAAGGTCCCCCTCCGCGCAGTTGGTTTTTATTTATTTATTTTAAAAAACAAAAACAAAATTGCAACAAAAAAAAAGAAGCGACGCACCAGAACTGTTCTTTTACATCCCGGTTTCGAGCTGCTGCTGCGAGCCGCACTTCCGTGTGGCGGAGGGCTCTGCCGTAAATACACGAGTAGAGCCGCGCTGAGACTGCGACCAACAAGGAAGAGAGGCGCAGCAGCTGCCAACCTCTGCTGGTCGGGGGGGGGGGGGGGCCAGGACTGCAGCGACGCCTCAGATTAGCTGGGCAGGTAAAGATGCACAGACCCAAAAACCTACATTTTCAACTTTTTAAAAAAATTGATTATTTCTTCTTTCCCCAGCACTGACCTTTAAGATGCACTGCTTAGAAATTGATTAAAAGTCTTAAATTGATTAAAAGTGGATTAAGACACCTGGACTCTGAAGGCCCAATCTGTGATTTGTGACCCTGGATGTTTGGCCTAAAAGGGACCATCTTGGGTTACTGACCCTCTTCCGCTTACTGAGGATCAAACACGACGCCTTCTCCAAGAACGTGGAAGCCTGGAAGAGAAGGAGACACGGTGCAGGAGAAGGAGACACGGTGCAGGAAAGACTTGACATTCAACAATCGATCGACACTAAAATAACCAGAGCGCCAGACTCCACGGGTCCGTTAACTTGGTTCTGAGTTTATTTGAAAATACAAAAAGCTAAACAAAGAAATCAGATTCCATCTTTTGTCTAACGTGAGCAAACATCCTGTAATAATGTGATAAACCAGTAGTGTGAAGGTGTAGCAAACGTGATATTCGTGAAACAGGCTACAATTGGGCGTCACAGTGACAATTACTGATTGGTGATCTGGTGTAGGAGAGTGAAGAAAAACAAAAGAAGTACAGGGATTTTACTGTGCAACACTGTTTTAAAAGGCATCAGGCTTCGAGAACATGTAGGCTCATCACTAGAAAGGGTTTCAGACAGCTGCTCCTTCTGTTGGCTTAGCTGCAGTCCAGCATTCACTTAGAACCAGTCCGATGGCTTTTTATTACCGTACTCACCTTGTACTCTCCGATAGCCAAAGTCACCAGCCCAGAGTACACTTCATAACAATATCTCCCCCAAAATAAATATTAGTCAAAGGTAACAACATGATCAAACAAGTTTCCTGGAGATCACTTTGCATCAACTTATTAGTCACTCTCCTTCTCTCCAAGACAAACATTACAACGTCGCCTGCATTTTTTTTTGTTTGTTTGTTTTTTGGTTACGGCAAAGTGTCAAACCATCAGAATGTTGCGCCACAGTATCCGGACACGTGGTCATCGGAGGTATCCAGTGCAGCGCTGTGCTGTACGAGGACGGGGTTTGTTCGGTTCAGCTTAAGATGTTCATCCGTTTCATCAGCAGAAAACATCTCGTGAATATTCTTACAGATGACTTTGAGATGCAACAAAATGCAGTATCCTCGCTGCATCCTCCCCCTCAAAAGAAAACAAGGCATATTTAATCCCATAATTTAACGATCCAGCATACTGTCGTGTGTCCAAGGTCAGCAGTGGTTGAATGTCCCGATGAAAGGAATTTTCACAGTTTTCTCAAAAGAAAACCGGACTAGAAAAGAAACCTGTGCCTTTAGCTGCTGTGCTAAATCCGTTAACGTCGCACAACGTCGTCATTTGTTCCGACTCCACCCAGTACTGTCAGCCGTCGTGATAGTTTTCCACGTAATCATTAAAAACTGCTCACCTCTACAGAACGAACACTACGCTGACTGTTTCCAACCAGGACCGTTAGAGTGCGACACCCTTTCATCGCACCTAAAATAAATGTAAACCTAAGACAGAGAGTAGTGAGGCGAGTGCAGCTGGACTGAGTTACATTAACAGTCAGCAGTGATCATCATACTTGGACATGTATTTGTACTGTGAAAAACAGCAAAACCCTCATACGGTGCAGTGCAGTGATCAGCATTTCTGTGGCCATTACTGTTCTTATTACGCAGAGTATCATTAAAATAATGATCATTCTGTAGACCAGAACATAGGACGGCTTCAGTTGCCACTTTAAAAACACCAGCAAAAGACCCGCTGCACGTACGCCAGCAACGCTCTACACGTCTTCCTTAAATGGGAAGATGGAGGCCAAAGTAGCAGGAAAACATTCTGCGCAACGTGCTTGAAATGTGACAGGCGCTAAACAGACTGTACTTAATCAGTGCTGCGAAAAGTAAGCTGAAGCTGTTGGACGTTTTGCGACATGTCAAAAATCTATTCTGTGTGACTTTGATTCGTCGACGGCGAGGAAGCAACTGGTGCACTTTGCCATCGGTTTTTTACGACGGAACGTGACGCCGCTTGGCGTCGAGTCGTGTGCAGCGTTTCAGCTTAGATTTTATTCCGCGTGCAGTTTAAGGTGCAATTTCAGGACGCTCATCTGATCAAAGGCCTTCCCACATATCTCACAGCTGAATATTTGCTCTGTGGCGTTTTTACACTGGTGCCTCTGAAATAAACCGAAACTATCAAAGCTTTGCCCACAGGTTGAGCATATAAAGCAATTCTGCCTGGCGCCACAGTTGTCCTCGTGGTCGCCTGAGGCGGTCATAGTGAATTCAAACACACCTCCCTCGTGAGACCCGTCACTCACTGCGCTGTACTCAGTCACTGTCGCCTCTTCTTGCAGCTCAGAGCGTCTCGACTGCATTCCCATCATTGAATACTGATCAGGGTGCATCACTTCTTCCTTTTCTTTGTGGTCTAGAAAAGGCAGATCCTTGATTGGCGAGGCATATCCCTGCTGCTCACTGGCTGCTCCTGCAGCAGGACCGTTGAGATACTTGACATCATGTAACAGTGCACAGACATTTTGTTCAGCGGCATCGCCGTTCTTCTCCATCTCAGATGTCCAGAGGTGACTTTGGTCTGGAGTCCCTGCCTGGCTCAGAGTCTGAAAAGCCTCGCCATTTGGCTCCAGCTTCACCATTACTGTTTGCTCACCAACAGCCTCGCCGTACGTGGAGCCCGGTAGCTGCTCTTCTAAAGCCGCCGGTCCGGTCTTGGGTTCTGCCAGGTTCTTCAACGGTTGATTATCAGGCATTGTAAACATCAGGTGATGTGCCTCCAGCACGTCTGCGGTCTCCCCTTTACAGAAAGAAAAAGGCAACAGAACTAAATGAGCAAATAGTGCTAATAGACACAATTTCCCTGCTTTCATACGCAGCAGTGGCACTGGTGTGCAAGATGCTATTATAAATTGGCTTAATTCTACTGTTAATTTAGGGTTTTCTCTTAAAGAGCCATATTTCAAGACATATCCTTTTAGAAAAATATTCTATCCACCATTTCTTAAATAACCTTGACTTCTTAGAGAACCACATATTTTCAACCTTTTGTAAACATCACATTCATTTAATGGTGAATGTGAAAATAAATGTGAATATCTGCTGGTTTTCTTGGTTTTCAATGATGAAAAACTAAATATTTAGTGTTTTGGACCGTTGGTTGGACAAAACAAGCAAACTGAATAAAAACAAAACATTTTATCGTTCAAATTGTCGACCAATTGACAGTAGATTATTAATGTCTAAAAATCATTGTTATTTCCAGCCGCAGCCGATATTTGGGAATTACTGCGACGCGTCTCGTACCATTCCGGTGCGTCTTCATGTGGCCCTTGAGGCTACTCTTCTGATTGAAGCACCTCCCGCAGATATGGCAGCCATACGGCTTCTCCCCGGTGTGAATTCGAAAATGTCTTTCAAGGTGGCCGACGCGCTCGAAGACCTTCCCACAGTACGAGCAAACAAAGCACTTCTTTGGTTTGATCACCTGGAAAGACCTGCTTCCCCTCGGCTGGTGGTGGTCCAGCGTGGCTGCCCCCACGCCATGCAAGCCTGCTTCACTGGGTACCATAAGTGCGTCCGAGGACCCGTAGGGTGTCTGGGAGATCATGCTGTTTTTGAGGTCCCCATATGGTTTTCCCGGAAAGGAGAATGTGCTACAAGAAGCGTCGACTGGTGGCGGGAGTAACTGAGCCACACCCGGGAAGGACGCCACGCTCTGCGCCGAGCTGCCGAGATACTCTGCGCCGCTGATCTCGGTGTTGTTGTGTAACCTGGACATCCACTGCTGGCTGTCTCTCTCAAATGTTGCGTAGTTCTCACCGAGGTCGTCTACTCCTTCCGCTGTCTGCTCGTTTCTGCCACGAAACAGCGGTTGCGTTACTTTCTCCTCCACGGGCTCAGATTTGACGTGTAAGGCCGCCATGAGAACGTCCTCGCTCTTCAGTAGGCCACCCTCAGCTTTCGCCTGGCTCTCCTCCTCAGGGCGAGGAGCACCGCTGCAGGGATCCACCTCGGGAATCTGCTTCTGTTCGCCCACTTGGATCTCAACTGGTCTGGGCTGAATACCTGTTTGAGTAGAGCGAAGTCATTATAAGCATCTTTACCACCGACAGGCAAAAACATTTCATCAATAAACGTGTAAACGTACGGTTCGGCCATATGGTCACGCAACGGCGGATATACAAATTAAACATGTGTCACACAAACAACGCTCCTCGCATCAAACCAACAACTTCTGCGTTGTCCGAGTTGATACAAGCACCGGCTCCACGGGCCACCAAGCCCCGAAATTTGGTGGCCAAAGTACATGTTTGGTGGCCCAACTGTAAAGTTATGTAAAAACAATACAGAAAAGGGAATTTAACACAACCTTCCTGAACTGTGACACTTCAATGAGTGAAAAGACTTTAACAGAATGAAAATGTATTTTTCTAATAATTTATTAAAATCCAAGTTCTCTGTAAACATATGGTACATATATTCTCTTAGTTCAGATTTGGGATGTTTGTGGAACTGCAGTGTCAACGTCGAACTCTGCATTGATTCCCAAACCAGTTAGTCCGTCTGTTTACATCCCAGTCTGGTTCAACCACACAAACAACTGATGGGTAGGAAATGCGTCGAACGTAAAAATGTATTTAATGTCATACAGTTCATTGAGAATCAGAGATTTTCCAGTGTTTCATAGCCGATACCTGAAATAAAAACCACCAAAGCAGTCGGTGTTTATTGGAAAATCTCAATCACTCGTCAAACTTGGGGGCAGAAAAACACAATTATTTGCAATCTGTATTTATCAGTTAAATTTCAAAATTCACCGTGTATAAGGTCATGTCCTGAACTCTATTTGTAAAAAGTGCCGTCACTCAGATCAAAAGTCGTCAGCAAACGTTTCCGCAAAACAGAGGAAGCTAGGGAGCCCAGCTGAACATGAATAATTATTATGATGAATAAACATTATACGCGTTATTCAGGGTACCAGTGGAGTCTTTGTAAAATATGAACTTCAACTGACGAGCAAAGCACTTATTCAATCATCCAGTTAGATATAAATACTAAGTGCTGCATTAGAGTCAGCAACACTAAATCCCCACCGGCTCCACAGACAAAGGCCCCGACCTCCTTGCTGCTTTGCATGTACGTCTAACCCAACTGCCTCTGGAGCCTTTCACGTTCATCGTAACGAGCTTCAGAGGACAAAGTGCTTTGCAACTCTAAAATGGTATCGGTCGACAAAAGGAAGGTCAGTGCTTCTTGATTTTCCACCTGGCTGAAGCAAACGTAGACAGTTAAGTATATTTTACTCACATCTTCTGTGAATCTTCATGTGCTCCTTTAGGCTGCATTTCTGATTGAACCGTCTCCCACATATCTCGCAGCGATACGGTTTCTCACCCGTATGAATCCTTTTGTGCCTCTCGAGGTGCCCGGCACGCTCAAAATATTTACCGCAGTACGGACAGATGAAGCCTTTCTGGAACATTAACCTCTTCACCGTCCTCCTCCGTACCGTGTTGTACGAGTTACGACACTGGCTGTAACCCAGCAGGCCGCGGCTGAACGGGCTCTGCTGAAACCCCCCGGAGCTGCTGCAGGGCCCCGCCTGCCCAGGGTCCACAGAAGGTTCAGGGAGACACAGCAGGGAGGTCTGCCCCAAATCCAAGTAACCTGAGTTGTTGCGTCCTGTCTGGGTTTGTGTTGCGGCTCTCCACTGCACGCTGTCCCTTTCATACACGGCCAGTTGGTCAGGTTGTCCTCCGGCCTCTTCACTTCCGTCTTCCACAGGCTCAGGTATGGACAGGCTGCTTTGGTCCTTATCAGCGTGCACCTTCTCAAGCAGGGTCCTCTCATCGCCAGCGTCATTCTGACTGTCTGTGGGGAGGAAATGATAAAGTTGTGTTAGCTGCAGGCTTTTAAAAAATGGCAGGAAAAGGGTATTTGGTCTCAGTCACACACACCGATGGCACCAGAGCTGCATTGTTAACATTGTTATTCTAAAATATTGGTTATAGCCACTTTAATTGTTTGGCAGACATACAGACATGAGGGGGGCCAAAGTCATCTCCTATGCATCAGGCATCTAACTCTAGCTGTGGCCCCATCACTCACTGTTGGCATGAAGGGATTAAAGGCAGATTACACATCAGACTGATCCACAGGGTAGACCACATGAAATAATCCCTTTATGTAAAGGATATTTTTAAGCAAACTATTAAGAGATTGAAGAGCTAACTCAAAGATAGAAAGCTTGAATATTTGTCAACGTGTACATGTACTCTGGATACATGTTGTTTTCAACCAATCATCACATAATAACATGGCCTCTCTCACAGCTGACTGTAGTGTAGCTGAAACAACGTAGTAAAGTCAATTCAATGTCCTGCTCCACAAGGTGCTCACTCCTTCAGTCATCCCCCTGCAGGCAGACAGACAGGCAGACAGGCAGGCAGACAGGCAGACAGACAGGCAGGCAGGCAGGCAGGCAGACAGACAGGCAGACAGGCAGGCAGGCAGACAGGCAGGCAGACAGGCAGGCAGACAGGCAGGCAAACAGGCAGACAGACAGGCAAACAGGCAGACAGGCAGGCAGACAGGCAGACAGACAGACAGGCAGGCAGCTAGACAGGCAGACAAACAGGCAGGCAGGCAGGCAGGCAGACAGGCAGGCAGACAGGCAGGCAGGCAGCTAGACAGGCAGACAAACAGGCAGGCAGGCAGGCAGCTAGACAGGCAGGCAGCTAGACAGGCAGACAAACAGGCAGGCAGGCAGACAGGCAGGCAGACAGGCAGGCAGACAAACAGGCAGGCAGCTAGACAGGCAGACAGGCAGGCAGGCAGACAAACAGGCAGGCAGGCAGACAGGCAGAGAAACAGGCAGACAAACAGGCAGACAGGCAGAGAAACAGGCAGACAAACAGGCAGACAGGCAGGCAGACAGGCAGGCAGACATGCAGGCAGACATGTTGATGATGAGGTTGGTCAGATGGGCGTCCCCTAAACAGATGTGTGGCTGAGTCTCCCCCTAAACAGATGTGTGGCTGACTCTCCTCCCCACGTGTCCCACAGTAAGCAGCTGTATGTGCAGCCACGTTAACAGTAGACGCAGCGGGTTCGGGTCCCATCTCACCATCTCTCGCGTTGTTATCAGATCCCAGCTCGCTGTGCAGAACCTCGATGTTGCTCTTCAGCTTCTGGATCTCGTTTTCCCGCTGACACACTTCCAGCCTCAACACCACCATCCCATCTTCCACAACTTTGGCGATTTCTGCCGCGGCTGCTTTGGACAAGGCATCGATTATGGAGGCGATCTGAGCGCGCAGAGAAACGCTGCTCAGCATCGTTGATGCAGCAAACAAACAAACAAACAAACCGACCGACCCAAGTGTCAGTGCAGCCTGAACTTTGACAACAGGAAGTGACCCGTCCGGCTGGAAGTCAGTCGGCCTGACTAACGGAAGCAGAACATCGCTGAAGCTGCAGCCGTTCGGTTGAAGCTCGGTGTTGTAACAGTCCGGGCTTTTAACCTGCGCCGCTTTCAGCTAGCAGCAGCTAATTGGTACAAAGAATCAACACCGGGGTTCGTTTTCCGGATGTGACGACACAAATGCCGTAAAAACGGCAGGAAAGGCGCAGCGGATATTGCCGAGGCACTTCCGGGGTTATTCTTCTTCTTCTTGGTTTTTTTTATTCAACCAACCAACAAATAAAAACAGAGAACAATACAGTTCAATACAGCACTAGTTTAAATAATCCAAGCAGAAGTGAGCTATAAAACAAGTCAATATAAATAAATAAAAAAATTGGCAGACAAGACAATTTATAGAAAAACATGGCATTATACAGTTCAATATACTGTATATTGACATCTGATCATTTTAATATTTACACTTTCTTAAAGAATTAAAGTAAAAAAAGTCAAAAGATGGAATAAATAAATGTTTTAAAAAATATATACAGTATATACACAATAAGTTATATATATATATATATATATATATTTATATATATATATATGTGTGTGAATATACATTGTTGAAGTGATTATTGAAGGACTCTCATAGATGTACTGGCTAAGCACATACACATGTACTTGATTTCTATGTAAATATGGATTCTTATCGACTAGCTACACAAAACATGGTGCTTTTGTGACGGATGACCCAGAAACATAATAAAAATCCTGCAGGCGACACATAAAATTAAAGTTGGAACCTTTAAGACAAAATGAGTAAAGGACAAATTGGTAACATTAACATACTTTAATGTCCAGAGAAAACAAATCTCTTCTGACAGATTTAGAATTAAGACAATCAATTATTGCATAGTTGCACCCCCCCTTTACTCTGACACACTGTCTCTAGAGGCCACGTAATGAGTTGAATAAACATCAGCTGTGTGTGTAATCAAGGTGTGACAAGTAATTGCAGGTTAAATACAGTTTGTCATCATTGTGAATACAAAGGTACCAATCAGGGAGAGGATGTGCAGAAAGATCCAGAGAAAACATTTTCTCTCCCGATTCCGATTCCTTTGCCTGAAGTGACGCTATCTGACGATATTGAGCACTGATCCGATACTTGTGCGCTCTTTGTCTGAATTTGCTCGGAGCTAATTGGAATCATTAGTAACACAAGCCCAGAGAACAGCTGAGTTACAAATAGTACATGTTTAGTGTACGGACGGGCGATATGACCGTATATATAATAAAATATATCAATTTGTCATCTGTCAGAGATTTTACTATACAATTCATCCTGTGGTTGCGACCTCTTCAACATCTCTGTGTGTTTTAGACCAGTGATTTCCAACCATTTTCCCCATAAAGACCATTATGGCAATAATCTTTACTTACTTTGTGATGAATGTGATGATTCCTTTATCTGTCAGGTATTCGATTAGCCAAACAACAGAAAATCCCAATGGATTTTCCATAAACTGCAGTATACCACCATGAAGCACATCGATATATCACAATATAAACTTTAATATATTGTAACAGAGGATGTTATCGATAGGTACAGAAAACCTACCAATCCCATGGAATTGTCTAGCTGCTGTCCGTGACAGTAATGGAAGTCCTTTTCATTAGACAGTATGTAGAATTTGAAAAGTCTTTCAGTTATAAATCCCACGCTATGACTACAATGATACATGAACAATGAACCGATGCATCGGCCCGTCCTGACTGGGAGACAGACAAACGAGTAAATCGGAAAAACGAGTCTGCAATTTCCAACACATGCAGTCGACTGGTTAGTTACAACAATGAATAAATACAACAATCACATTTTTCCCCGTCACCCACGATTTGAAAGCCGTATCCCTGCTTTGCTCCCTGAAATGCAAGGCAGACATATTGTGGTTGCATTCAACGCATTAAGAAAATAAAGTACACTGGCAAGACACATAAGAGGATTGTGCGAATTCTCTTAAAATCGGTGAGACTGAGAGCATCCGTATCTGAGCGCTACCGTCCCTGCAGGTGAATGTCCTGGTGTATCTTGAGGTTGCCCAGCACGGTGAAGCTTTTGCCACACTGCCCACAGCTGAATGGCTTCAGCCCGCTGTGGAACCGCTCGTGCCTCAGGCAGTTGTCCTGCCTGGAAAACATCTTGCCGCAGATTTTGCAGCTGAACGGCCGCTCTCCCGTGTGCACACTTTGGTGCGTCTTCAGGCGGGTCTTCTGCGTGAACGACTTCCCGCACTCGAGGCACCTGAAAGGCTTGAAGGTCTGGTGGGCGGCCCTGTGCTCCTCCAGCTGCGACAGGCGGGGGAAGCCCTTGTTGCAGACCGAGCAGATGAACAGTTTCTGATTTGCTCTCCAAACATTCATGAGCCTTTTTCCTTTCAGGCCGCTTCTGCCGAGGACGTGGCCTTCTGCGTTTGACCCCAGCACGTCCGCCGTGGGCCTCTTTGCGTGCTGCGAGGCTGGCGACGGCCCGGCCTGCTGCACGGCAGGCTGCAGGCACCGGTCCTGACTGGCCGCGGGTTGCGGTGCATGTCTGAACGCTTCACCGTGAGCACACTCTGAAGTGGTGCTTCCCATGCACATCGGTTGAACCTGTACCTCTACTTTTATCGGCACACTTAGGGAATCACCTGCGATTTCCTCTGCGCCAGTTGATAAAGAGTTATGGGAACTTTCTGTGTTTCTAGGAGCAGCATATTGCTCGGGGTGATGGGAGAAAACCTGCAGGCCAATGTGCTGCCGCATCGCATCAGAGCTTTTCTCAAACATGCTGCAGGCAGGCGGAGGCCAGATCGGGTCCTGTGGCTCCCCTGCATCAAAGCAAATGTCTGCTGTTGCAGGGTTGTCTGTCGTAGGGTTGTCTGTCGTTCCCTGGGCGGCAAGTTCATCCGCCGGCTCGTGTTTCACCGCCGCTCGCCTCGCGTCACAGCCCTCCTCTGCTCCTCGTCGAGGCTCGCAGGGCGAATCAGCGGCCTTTGGGTCCAGATACACTGCAAACGTCTGCCGATCTTCTTCTCTGTCTGCAACTGACAGAAGAGAAAATTGCAGGTACACGTGAATTTGACTCCCCAAATGCAAACGCAAGTCAACAACAAGGTGAGAACACAGTGGATGTGGGGTCTTTCTTTTGTGAAATGTTGCCAGGAAAAAAAATAGAAGAGAAGCTTCCACGCCGGGCCGAGGTGGAAGAGCTGGTGTGTCGACGGAAGCAGAAAAGAGACAAAGTGCACTGGGATCAGACTGGAGGAATAAACCCTGTTGTACATGAAGCGTCTTCGCTGCCTAACTGAAGAGAAGACGGA
>JAVQJF010079700.1:0-37182 GCA_036023855.1 Gadopsis marmoratus | reverse complement strand
TGCACAGCCAGCGAGCAGCAGTCCCCAGCCGAGGACCCTGGTTTGGAGCAGCGTAATGTGCCACAGATCCGACCGGACGAGGTGACGGACTTGGGAACACGCGACGGGCGCCTCTGCTGCGGGGAGGGACGGGACCGGGGGGGGAGGGGGGGGAGGAAGAGGAGGAGGAGGAGGAGGGGGGCAGAAACAGATACCAGCCTTTCCAGGGACAACAGCTGCTGCCGGACGGGTTTTTGGTCCTTGTCGCTCCCCGTGTTCGTGGCACAATGAGTGACAAGCAGCGGCGGCGGCGGCAGCAGCAGCAGCAAGCCGCAGCACGCACTCCCGCACACATGCACTCAATAGACACCAGCACGAATTACTCCGCTGGAGTGTAGGCTATACCCCCTCACGCACGCACACACACACGCACGCACACGCACGCACGCACGCACACCGAGGGGGCGGGCTGAGGTGGATGCTGTAACAAAGTAGTGCGCGGAGCTGCCGGCGCAGACAGCAGATGGTCGCCAGGGGGCTCTAATTCGGATTACTGGGTTTACAAACGGACTAACTTCGGTTTAAGAAGCACACAGAGCAAGACACTTCATCTGAACCGAGGGCTCAGTAAAAAGTGTGAGTCACATAGGCTCACATACAATAATAATAATAATAATAATAATAATAATAATAATAATGCATAGGTACATACATCATTAACTGTATGTATCTGTGTAACTCTGGAATGTGGTGTTATTTCAGACACCAGAACCGGTGTTGACATTGCTGACAGAGGCAAGAAAATAATCCCGAAGTCACTCGCTCATCAGAGTTGAAATCGAGACGGTTAAGCAGGCTAATGTCTGCGTTTTCCTTCGACTGCACTCCTAAATACTCAAGTCTTGCAGCAAACGTAGTCGCGTCCTGTGTGTTTTACACGCCTGCAGTTGTAAGGAGGGTAAAGTCAAGCTTTATAGGCCTTTCATGTATTCAGTTTGTATCTTACCAGTTACAGTGATATACTGTATAGCCTGTCTACGGGATGCTCATCTATATTTTACAATTGCTTTATGGTCTCCTCGTGTGCTCTTGGAATCATATTCAGCGTTGTTTCTAAGAAAGTCACACCATTGTGCGTTCAGACAAAAACTCAGGATGCCTACCCATTCCTGTGTGCCTTTATTCATTGATGTGTACTCAAGCCCACACATATATACTCATTTTTATTCTGCCTGTTTGTATTTCCTGCCTATGTATGTGCTCCTCTTCGTGCTCATTTTTACAGTTTAAGTTTGTAGTTTTTTTTATTCGTTTGAGCATATAATCATTCTTACATCTTACCTTTTTATTCTCGTCAGTTTAAGCAAATAAAACATTTTTAGATTTTACATTGTTACCTCTAGTTTAAACATGTCATCATTTTTTAATTTAATTTAAAACATGCAACATTATCACACGGCCTGTTTATTCATGGCGATTCCTTCAGTCACCTCTTGGTGTTCTGCAGTGGTTCAGCTGAACCTGCTGTTCTGTGGCAAGAAGGTAGCTAAGCTAACAGTCAAATGCCAAGTGACAGTTCAGCAGCCTCATGGAGTCTAAACCACGTCTGCTGCTTGGTTTGTGGACTGTACATTTGTTTCTAGTCTCTGTTAACCCCCAGACTCAAGTCCCTTTGCCAAATTTCAAAGTAAAGTTCAGCAGTCTGTACACATCCAGCACGGAGCACTATTAGCATTTATTTGGGGTCATGCTTCTGAGCACCTGACAAAAGCAAGTCCAATATTCACACCCGTATTTGTTGAGGTTTCCACTAACTCCTGAAAACAAAATCGGCTATCTGGGCCTTTAGCTGGCAAATGCGCCGCAGATCGGGGCACGGTTGGTTTATCGGAGCGTTTATGTTTCCCTGAAAACTGCCTGCTGCTGTGGTGAAACAGGGCTGTAGGTTGATAAAAAAAAAAAAAAAAAAGAAAAGAAGAAGAAAAATCAATGAATGGAGCAGTTCAAAACACCCTCGCGGCAAGACATACAAAAACACTGTACTAGAAAGAGCAATTTGTGTCTGAGGTTTTTCCACAAATACAGTTAAATGACCCTGTGAAGGTATTCAGGAAATGGCATCATCTCCCTCATTGAAAAATCCAGATACCATAAACATGCAAAACAAACATAAGACGCTCTTACGTCGCTGGAAAGTCAGTTTTCTGTCACGTTTACATGTGGCACCTGCATACTGGGCCTCCCAGGCTGGTTGTGATGCCACAAAATCCTGTTGGCATGCGATCCCGGTGTAGGTGTCTCATTGGTATGCTCTTAAACTGAGATTTAAGGTGAGCACGGGGCTTTAACAGCGTGTGAGTTTTTGGGAGGCAGAACTATAACTATATAATAAAAAAAAAATAAAAAAAACACTAAATTGGAAGAGTGAAGCGAGGATTACTAGCACTCCCTCACCTGGAGAGAAATCAAACCCGTCTTGAGTTTTTCATTTCTTGTATAAGGGGCTTTTAACTGATAAACTGATTCCATTCAGTCTGGGGAATGAAACTGAGCCGGAGCCTTGAGGAAATTAGTCTCATCATATGGGCTCGATGATATGCTTAAATCCACAGCCTCATTAGTGCACTTCCTCTAAAAAAGAAAATCGGACATCCTCTGCATTGTGATACCAAAGTCTCCTTGAACTGAAATGTGCACAGTTTCTCTCCTTTAGAAATCCTCTCAAAGGAGTCTAAAAAGCAGCTGCGTGAGCCTTCAAATCATTATTTGCATTAAGTCTGTTAACATCAAGGATGGCTACAGGAAGCCCAGATCAATACTTTCTGGCGCAGAATCAAACCCACTGCCCATCATTTGTCTTTGAGACTGTGTCATTATATCGACAGGTAACGTTAGTAGCTCTGCAATGGAGCAAGGCGACAACATTTGATAATCAAAATGAGGATTTCTATTGGCAACAGCAGGGAATGGCAATCCAAGGGTTGAAACGGATATAAGGGTCTGAACCGGCAAACAAGGGTGTGTGTGTGTGTCCACTGTCCAACCTAAATGTGTGTTAGTTAGCAGCTCTTATACATTTTGAAAAGATGCACAATAACATTTCACATTTGATCTTGTTGAGTTGAAGAAAGTGTGCAAAATACACAACACGTCTTTCTAAACACTAGCTAATTTACATCAGGTGCCAGGAAATATTCCAGAATAGGATTTATGGTCAGTTTGTTGGACCTTAGGCAACAAAAGAATTTGGAATAGAGTCTTCTTCTTCTTCTAGTTTTTTACGGCGGCTGGCATCTAGGTGCATTACCACCACCTTCCGCTCCGAAGAGCAGAACAGACAATAGACTTAATATCTACAACCCTGCAACCTGAAATAAAGTCCATGGAACTTTTATGGTGAAAAATCCAGCCAAATGTACAGTACACAGTATGTACCTGTACACTGTAAAATCAGAAAATCGTCATTGGGGCCCATAGTAGATGTGTGCCCCTGGGCCCCCCTGTGAGGGTTAATTTGGACTTGCCTCAGTAATAAATCCATCCTAATCTTTAATGGCCCCTAATTACGTGTGTATTCAATACAGCAGTGCGGCAAGAAAACATAGTTAACCATTTAATGGAACCCCTGAGGCAGGGAGAGCAGCAGCAAAGACCCCCAAATAGGATGATACTACTGGATATATATGAGTCTGTACGGTATATAATGGTTGATATGGCCCTAGCAAAATGATTTATCTTGCATTTGGTGCAGAGGTAAGAGAAGACTCGAAGGCCCACAAAGCTGCAGCAGGATCAGGTCATCTAAGAGATTTAGCAGCAGTTCTCACAGGCGTTCAGTCAGACCTTTGGTGGATGGGCTTGGCTGAGGAGTCAATGGTGCAAAGCTCCCATCTGTGGGAATATGGCCTGAAGTGATGAATGACTGACAGTAATATGTAGCAGTGGTTTGGCATGCAAATGTTTGCAAGTTTATTTTTCATACTATGGCGTCTTAGCAGGTTGTGACATACGCGCGCCCATGATTTCACACATGCTGAATAGGTGTGGATGAGCCGAGTGTCTTTGCCAGGGATGATGGAGGAGACCGTGTTCACTCTAAGCTCGTTAAAGCTGAAAATGCATCCCGTGGGTTTCGTCCGTTTCCTGTTTTTATTTTGAAATCCTTCCTCTCTGTTCAGTTGCCGCCATCGTGTGCCACTGATTAGCCACACCTGTTCTCTAGTGTTCGCCTGCCGGATTCCCTTGTTAGTCCCTTGTCTATATGTACACACCGGTCCTGTCCTTTGTCCTTTCATTCTGTTTCTACTCCTGATTCGTTCCTCGTGCTGTTGTCTCCTGGACCTTGGACTTCCCAGTTGCCTGCCTTCCTGCTTGCAAGCTCTTTTGACTACAAATAGACCGTTGAACTGTTTGGATCCTTTTTGTACTGCGCATCCCGTAACAGCATGTTCTCCTCGCCGCTGCGTCCTTCGGTTCACGCGAAGTCCGTTTTTCCACACCAAGAAAATTAAGCTTTTCAGAAACACTCTCCATTCAGCTCAGAAGCCACATTTCTGCAACCTCTGACTCATTCAGCTGCTGTATGTTAGAATGCATGTCATTGAATCCCACACCTTATGACAGAAAATGTGTTATTGTCAATACTTTGACTGTATATCTGACAATGAAACAAGAACTGTAGCCGACTTATTTTTACACATCTTTTTTAAGTTGATTGATTTAATAGAATTCTTATAACTTTATACGTTTTCAATTTGTGTAATAGAAAACAGTATATACAATAGGCTTTAGATAATGTTTGATCATTTCAATTTAAATAACATTATAATTTCCAGTCTATCTACAGAAAAGTGGAGCGATTTCAGTAATGCATTAATGAGAGCACATTAATGTGATAGTGAACATTATTCAATTAAATTCATAAAATTATTATGACATCCAAAATCATGTTAAATCTGTTACAAACTGTACATTATATTGTGTACTTTGGGTACTAGTGACAATGTTAATGGAGTATTTTGGGAATCGCTTTCTTGCTAAGAGTTACACAAAAGCATCAATTCCACTCTCTGTACAGTAAATATGAACCTACCACCAGGAGCCAGTTAGCTTAGCTTAGCACAAAGACTGGAAATGCGGGAAATAGCTAGCCTTGCTCTGTCTAACAGCACATTATAACTTGTTTGTTCCTTACGGAGGTCAAAGTGTAGAAATTGGACAATGTAGATTTGTGGGCGGTTGTGTTACGTACGTTAGGTATATAAGCAACCTCTGCACCTTATTTGCATCTTTTTACTTTGTGTCCAAACCCTAAATGTGCCAACGTCTCTTCCAGACCTTAGACTCATTAATGCATCTTTAAACAAATGTACAAAGCCGTCCAGATGGCTTTAAATCTTTTCTCCTCATCTGAATGCTCCCTGGCAGCCTTTTCAACCCTTCATACCGTGAAACCCTTGCCCCTGAAGTGGGACACAGCGTGTTAGTGTTGCAGAAGCAGATTGCAGATACATTGACGGTGGGGAACATTCATACTCCTCACAGGGTAAACCTATTCCTTAATGGACAATGCATGCGCTTTCCCATAGTGCCACCCTCACAACAAAGTTCCAAATGTGTGCAAACACAAGATTGGCATTAGGCAGATTTACATTAAATGTATTGAGGTCATGCATACTGTACTGTAAAAGGTGATAAATCCACAATCACCCCATCACCTTTTCTCTAGTCCAGGGCAAACATTTGTCGCTGTTTCATTGTTCGGTCACAGTTTTTCTCAACAAAAACCTGCTTCGGATGGGTTCATTCTGACATCTCAAAGTTGTGCTAATTTCAAAAATGTTTTGGTTAGAATTGGATTTTCAGGCTGGAAAGATTATTATACAAGCCATTGTACAAAGCTCCCCAGCAGATTTTCAAAGGTCTCTCTTTGTGGGTGCTTTTCCCAGCCTCTGCCAGCATTTCTGAAGAAGTGCCCTTTAAAAGTATATTTTAGTATTTTTTATATATATATATAAGATAATATCAAGATCAGCAGTGTAACAAGCAACAAAAAGGTTCTAGGCCCATAGCCCCTGCCCTTTTCAGAGCCTGCACATGATTACACTCCCAGCATTTCTAACATTTAAACAGGTATTTCACAGTTTCAGGCTCCACAACAGACGTTATTAAACAATTTATTTTCTCTTCTGTCACATGAAACAAGGTGATGTGAAGTGCAAACATTTAAACAGATCTTACGTCCTTTTATTGCCCCTACAACTGCAATGATGCGATATATCAATAACGAAATCAAAAATACTACGGTGTTAGAGCCCGCACGGTTAACAGCAAGAGGCAACTGTGACACTGACTGACACAGAGAAAAGAGGCTAATCCACAGGAGGTGAGAGGGAGGCTTTTCTTCAAGCAGCCTGATTCGGTATGAGTTGATTAATACATGCAAAGAAAATAAGATGGATTAAGAGAGCTGTCGAGCAAAATAACAGGCTAGAGACAAGAACAAATCAGAGCCTTAAATGTGACATGCTAGAACTGCTACACTGCAGTGGGGCAGAAGGACCTAATTTACATAGTACATGAAATTACCCCGGGCCACTAGTTTTAGTGATTCAAGTATAGTGTGCTTACTAAGCAGAAAATTACAGTGAGAGGCATCAGACAGATGCCCCCCTACTGTGTATATATAGAGAAGATAAAGCCTGAATGGCACTGAAGTCTCAGATGAAGGAGTAGGATGTTTGCGCATCTTCATGTGGCACCTGACTGCCTAGTCAATATGTATGAGGCGCATTACCGACTAGTTTGATATTGTTTGAACTTTAAAAAAGTGCCCGCTGAAAGAAAGGAGCCATCGTGTGTATCAGGTTGGTCGTCGTCACAATACAAGCACTCAGAAGGTTTCGTAAGTCTTTGTAACAAAAATGGCTGCCGCCTTCCTGCGTCCATGCTCTCACTTAATACACGAGTGCCAACCCAGGACAAAAAAAAAAAAAAAAGGAAGAAAAGGACACTTACTTCCCCTCCATACTTCCATCTTATTTATTTAGAGATAACATTTTGACCCCTTAAAGATCTTTATGTCATGGAAATGTTCTGCAACCACTTCTCTATGCTATGTCTTGAAGAAAGGCTGTGCGAGGAGATACATCGCTACCCAGATTGAGGGTTTGTAGCCAGAGCCGGTAGCCGGTGGCACCAGAAGAGGCTGTCATTGTGATTCCTAATGCGCATTTGTGCAACTCATCCGTGTACATAGAAACCGTGTGTAGCAGGTACAGTAATGCATGTGCATCCGCCACGTCAGCCACGTCCATTTTACAGCAAATCAGAGCTCTGTGTAGTGTGTATGTGTTCCTGAGTCGGCCATACTTCACCTGCCCACCAGGTGTCCTCAGTGTGTTCCGCAGCACTGCACACCTGTGGCTCATCCACTGGTCAGCGCTCCCTGCTGCCTGCCTCAGCAGCTGCTCCTCATTGCCTCATTAGTGTCTGTGCATATATAAAGGCTGTTGTTCCTTTTTTGTCTCGTTTCGGGAATGCTTACGTTATACCTGTCGCTGCCCGACTCGTACCGGAAACCCGATTTGTTCTGCACATGTGTGAAAATGTGTTTACTTCCTGTCCCCATAAGTAGAACGTATCTTTAGAAATACAGAAATTAAAAAAGGAATAATGGAATGAAGCAATAATGTTATCTTTGGTTTTTACTAGTGATGAAATAGAGTTTTCCTTATTACATAAATACATGTTTTTCTTGTTATTTAAAAGAATATAATATTTGGCGCTAATTAAGTAGAAGATGACATTTGTCCTTATTGAACAAATATTTTATTTCCTGTTTTGGTAAAGCGTGTCTAATATATGGAGCTCATTTCATCATTCATTAACAAAAATAGCTGGTAAGACGCTTGCATTGCTTAAATAAAGGAATTGTTAAATTATTTTAATTAAATTAAAAAATATTTACCTAAGATACGTTTTGGATCAGATCTAAGTGGACCACTAGATTTTGGAAGTATTCTAAAAGTCACAGCTATTAATTTCTGCATTTAAAAAAAAAAAAGGTTTTGCACATGCGCAGAGCAAATCGGGGTTCCGGCGCGGATCGGGCAGGGACATTTTGGAAGTTGTCACATCCACCAATCAAACATCAAATGATAAACATGTTTCAAAAACCAAACAGAACATTGCAACATGAGCCTGAGGTGCAGGAACCGAAGAAGCATCAAACCAACAGTCAAGGAAGTGATGAAATTCAAAGTGTTGTTCGCTCCAGCCATGCTCACCCAGCAGCTTCCCCCCCGGAGCAGCAGGGGGATCTCGGCCCGCAGCTGAAGCTTGTCAACAAGCTGTCACGAAGGCGGAATGTGTGTCAGTAACTCACTCGGCCCACACTTTTAAAATAACCCCCTCTCCTTCACTCAATCTCTGCCTCCTCCTCTTTTTAGTTCCGCTTCACCGAATGGCTGGCAGTCCCCTGGTCTGATGTGCCCTCTATTATGTAGGCACCGGGCCAAGATGCAGACACATCGTGAGACGTCCCTCAAGGTGCTGATCTGAGTCGGGCTGACAAGGGCGTCCAGGTTATTTACAAGAAAGATATTGCAATTCGGTTTCCAGGCGCCAATCTCCATGGGACGTGTATAGGTTTCCTTCGGCTGTGTTTACTCTCTTCAGGAGATGATGGAATCCCAGAGAGAAGGTTCAAGCGTTTGTTTCTGTCTCCATGTCACTGTGCCCTGAGTGGTTAACTTGTGCCCTTACAGTCAGCAAGTTATAGATTCTATCACCTGCATCTTGCACTCACCCTTAGCGTCTACCATGGAGTCCGGCGGACTGGAGGTGCTAACTTTGCCATAGGTAAAAAATGTGACTGACGCGATGTGTTAGCTCCACGCTAGCCATTAATTGGTTTTACTGCCTCTTTCTGCAATGGGCCTTTAAAGGATAATTTTGTTTAGTTACAACTTGAATCTCGTTCTCACAAGTGTAGCCAGCATTCCAAGTGGTAATAACGTTGCACCACGTTAATTGCTGAGATCGTGGTGACATTTTATTAGGAAGAGAGCACAAGGCAAATGTTATTACTCCGCCTGTCCATGATAATCATCTGTCACAGATTGCAGACCATCTTCCATCTTGGGCATGCTCGGGCAGCACGGTGGCTCGGTGGTTAGCACCTCAACGCGAGAAGGCAGCGCCCCTCCGGTCTAGAGCTTCTCCGGTTTCCCCCGCCATCAAATCATGTATGCCCCTAACACTGCGGATGGGTTAAATGCAGAGAATTAACTTGCCTATCCTATTGGGATCAATAAAGCCTAACTTAGCTGTTACCTACCAAGCTTGACGGATTGGGCATTGACATCTTATCACTGATGTGATTCAGTGCGCACACTTTCAGCTTAGCCGTCAAAATGGATTTCATAACTGAGCAAGTAACTCAAAATACAACCGGTCTGACTGTCTGATTTTGTCGTAGGTCATCGCGTTCCGAGATCTCAACAGTTACTGTTATAAGACCCAGAATTAACTGGAATTATCCTTTAAGGAAGTAGAAACAATTTAACTTTCGTGGATTTTCTCTGACTTAATCTCACTCTTTCACGCCACAGGAGGCTACGTACATTTTTAACATTTACATACAACATCGTAGGATTATACACACACACACCACTGACTGCTACATAGCCAGGTCAAATCAGGCCATAGTGACAGCGTTCCCCAGGGGATGGCGCCGCAGTGACCTGTCGATAGCAATGGTCAAAGTCATCATTACAGTATTTAATGACAGTCCTCTGGAAACCATTATCGTTTGGGGAGTGATTCATTAAAAATTAATCTCTTCCTTCAACCCCTTATTATCACCATCAAGGTTCATTATGGCGTTGGGTCGCAGTGGGAGCTGGCCCAAACCTCAGCCCTTACTGGAGGAGTAGGGGCTGACCTGATGAGATAAGAAATGAGCCTTTGCACACACTGAAGGGAAGCTGAGGTCAAATGAAAGATAGTGTCTTAAATGTCTCCACAGTTTAAGAGACAGCTCTTGATCATTCCTCGTGTTGATGCTTAAGATTGAACCCAAGAGAGGACCACGGATGGACTCGGTGTCTTTACCGGCTCCGAGTGACAATCAACAATCTGCAAGTGTTTCTACGCCGTAGCATTAACATGTTTGGGCAGTTTTAGGTCTCTCACAATATGCTGTGTGTCTGTGACCACTCTTTCTCTCAAGACTCAGGAAGAAAAACTGACTTCATGTGTTTATGTATTTGCATCATATTACTTCAGCGGAAGAACGCACAACTGGAAAGGGCTTTCCAGCTGAGTCAAATGAGGCCACAGGAATAGGAGCAGTGCAAGCATTACACAACACCTAAAATTCTCCTGTGCTTCATTTTCACCATATTAATTATTAAAGATGAACTGACTTGATTTAGACCTCTAAATAACTGCCTATTAGGATTGAACCCGTTTAAAAGCACCTGGGACTGGTGTTTCCTCTACGAGCACGCTGGAAAAGGAAAGAAGAAGCGTTTGCTCTCGTCACGATAGTAGGCTGTCAAAGGCAAATGAGCATTTGTTAACTTCAGATAATGTGGGGGGGGGAACGACCACAGTCAAGTTTTCTGTCTTGAGCCATTCGCTCAGTTATGAAATATGCTCCGATATAAGCAGAGCATGATTTCAACCCTGCACGCTGATATCACGGACGCAGCCAAACACCCATTCCTCCTATTGTTAAGAAATCCGTGTGTGCGAGTCCTCTGCCCTGCAGTAACACGCACATATGGTTAGCACCTCATTTTGTTGGGCTGTTTGCTTTTCCAGGGTTTGCAGTGTCCCAGCAAGACACGGGATTGGAGACGGGGGTGGAGATATTGAGGTGTTGGCTAGCATGTTCATGGTACAATTTTGCTGCCCAACATCAAGCAAAATATAATAAGCAATAACAGAACTCCAAAACTATCAGTAAGTTAAATTCTTGAATGGGTTGTTGAAATTATTTTGTTACTGATTTGTCAATCAAATAATTGCCCACCGGTCCATCCATTTCTTAGCGCTGGATGATGGATGAAAATCTGGATTTAGAGATTGAAACTTTTAGCTTATTCCTTATTTTAGACCATATTGTCCATGTTTTCTCAACCCATTCATTCTTGATTTCTTGATTTTGATTATTTTCCCCATTCTTTCTGGCTCATGAATGGTAAAGAACCTAATGGACTGGCCTGGAGTTGTATGTTCCATTCCCACCCACGCTGAATCTATATCGTCTCCTTGAAATCCATACGTAACAGTATATAGAGGATAATGAAAGACAATTTTACTGTAAATAGGTGTCACATGATTTGCATACACTTGCCGCCATGGGGGACGTTTTCTGAAAATCTGCTGCTTGGCCTGTTGCCTTTATTTAGTTTCATTGTCTACTTCTCTTTTGCCATTTGTTTTCCCTCTTTTCTAAATTTCTTAACTTTCGCCACCCTTTACATTCCCTAAATCCACATAAAACAGATGCTCAAATCCGCCATGTGCAGTTCAGACTCTGAATGAAGACCTTTTAGAATAAACACTGACCCTCCGCTGTTATTGTTGTTAACTGCTGATCCACTCTATAAATAAATGCATATCCTCTGTCCTCACACACTCACAGCATCCGTCCTTCTGCTGCATCTCATATTTCCTGCAAGAGAAGTCAGCCCCACCCTTTCTCTCAAATCTGGAGTCTCACTATGTCGCAGGTCAGAGTTGAATCAGATTGGACTCTGCGTGAGGCAACGGAGGAGGGATGAATTTGTGACAGGAACTGAGCACATCTCACCTCCCTCTAATGAAATGAATAGGCAATGAACTCCAGTGTGACTGCAGACTTTTAGGATTATTCTAAAACACCTATCTTACTTTCTCCTCCATAGCTATTAGATTTATAATATTATTATAAATAGCACCTCAAGCAGGGTTTTACTTGCAATGGCTCAAACTCTTTGGACTTTGAAAAGCCTAAGCCTAACTCTAAGGGACAGTGGCGCAAAAATAAAAGATTTGTTACCATATAAGTTGAGTTGACCACAGAGGCAGTATGTGAAGTGACTTTGGGCAAAAATAAAGCACAGATGTGTTCTTATAGCACAAAGACGTAAAGGGTCTAAAATAAAAAAGCGCACTCCTGCTCTAAACACAAGATAACCTCTGTTAAAAACGACACTTGAATACCTGTTAGCACATAAATCCCATTGATGCACATTATTTATAAAGGCCTTTAGCAATTAGCCTGTGTTACTAGATAGTCATAATTTGAGAATTAAAGAATACCTTCATTTCATTGATTTCATAATGAGGAAAATTACCAATAGTCTCTAACAGACTTGTAATTGTATTTATTTTTTCATTCAGTGAACATTTTAAAAAAAACTAGGAATAGGGCCTATATGATGTCAAGCAAATGGAGGAAACTTCAAAGTAATTCAGAATGAGTCCATATTCTGCTGATCAAATATCCTTTTGACCAGCACCGAGCTTAAGTTTCAGGAAGCAATAAAAGCATCAAGTGCAAATTGACACTCAGACAGAAATAATTTTTTTGACCTGACTCGGTTATATAATCAATTTTCTTTTCTGCAAATGGAGGAAAAAGGGAAGAAGACGTGTGAAAATTAAATCAAAAAAAGGACAGCTGATGGAGCGGAAGAAGGGAAACAGACAGTTATTAAGTAAAATAACACTTTCAGGCTCCTCATTTGAATAGTAGTTGTGCTCTTGGCGTGCTCAAGGAAAAGACAGTCAACTGATTTCACTTCTGCCTGGAGCTGCATGATGTCGGTTTCCATTTGTTTTGCTCTGTCATCAAGGACTTTTTTTTATCTTTGAAAATGTAATCAAGCTGTAGTCACTGAGTAAATGGATTTGTGTGGATCCGCTCTGGCTGCTGTTTTGTAAGATTTCCTCTAGGTGGCGGTGCAGGATAAGCGGTTGGCTGACATGTTTTCTGCATGTCTGTCTGTGTGTATATCTGATGTGAGGTCCTTGTTGGGATGATTAAACACATAGCAAGGCCCTATGGAACGTCTCTCCACTACTTCCTGCTACACTGGAATCAGTTTTTCAGCATATGGTATTAATATTCCACATCTGCCTGTTCACAGTGACAGTGACACGGTACTCGGAAAATGACTTACTGTTTTGAAAAGGCAGGAGAGGGACGCCAGATTCCACCCCACACTCCGGCTTACTGATCACAAAACTGAAAACAAATGTTATTTTTGTTAGCCTATATAAGTGTGAACAAACTCCTCAAAAAACATGGGATAACTGGACACTTAATATATGACACACAGCTGCAGAATGCTGTGCTGATTGGCAGGACATGTTAATCGGTTTTGATTCTATCAGTGTGCTGATTGGTGGAAAACGCTTGCAAGAAGCAGGAAGAAAAGCCTGTTGAGCCGTTTGCTAGACGCACAGACACGTCTCTCTCAAAGAGCCTGGAGAGGAAAGTTGCAGCTTGGATGGATGGATGGATGGATGGATGGATGGATGGACCTTATTGATCCCGTGAGGGAAATTGTTTTGTTGCCGCAGCAGCACAATCATCAATACAATAAGAATAACCACAATAAAAATCACAATTGCAGATCTGCAAAAAGAAAAATATAAACAAAGAAATATAATAATAATACTAATAATAATAATAATAATATAAAAGAGCAGAATTGCAGATCTAGGAATAAAAGTACAGGGACCAAGAAATGAGCAATAAGAGCACGCGTGAAAAGTAATACATACAGTGTGTTCACCTGTCACACACGAAGGACGGACTGAAGAGTTGTGGGTTCATCCTGCCAGCTGTCAGTAAAGCTTCACCTGGACGCCTCATCTGCAGTGAAACGATCGCTGCTGCAGAAGAATACAATCTCAGGCGCCTCCATTACACAAGACATGCAACTTTCGGAGAGTCTGACCCTGAGCAGTCAGAGGCCCGTCGCAGAAAAATGGCCGCCTTGACAGCTGGATGTTCCCCAATGCTATAAATCTATTTGGGGTTGGCAAATCAATCCTGATAAAATCACTTCCATCTCCACAATTTTTGGGGTTGCTTCAAAAGGAAGAAAACACAATGCTACATATCCTAAATGCCGTATTTTTTTCCTCCTCACATTCTCTGAATACATGTATATATTCTGCGGTCCGGACGGGAAGCTTTGGTGGGCCGGATGTTGGCGAACCCTTATATAGCTGAAAGCTCATTCTTCACCTTGGAAATGGTGGTCTGCAACATAATCCCAATTTACTGTAGCAGCTCCATTGTCATTTAGTGTGTAATCATCACACATTACAGCATCTCTTATTGCAGTAGCCTCGATGTCTCACTAGGGGGAGCTGCAGTTTAACGTCTGAGTTGCAGCTTCCAAGCTGCTGCACTCACTAACTAAATTAAACAGAAACATCAGCTGTGTTGGAATCAGTCTTCTTTTTTATTTATTTATTTATTTTTTAAATACTGAGGAGGGGTGGGTGGCGTGTGTGTTCTTGATCCTGAGGACTTAATTTTCCAGTTAATGAGTTAATTATGTTTGCAGTAGATAAATGTTGCATCATCAGACTGAAAATATGTTCAGTAGTGTATCTGTTGACATATCGTGGATTTCGCAGGAGCAGTGAATGTTGAAAGAGACACACATGGTAATGGGAAAGCGGCCGCTTAGCACAATTATGTTTCCAATTATCTGCAATATACAATTTAAATATTAGGCACTTCACCTGCAAGTCCCGCTTTCAGGGCCTTTTTGACTTAAAAACATAACAAACAAACAGAAGTAATTCTAAACTGTCGCCGAGCAAAGTGTGACATTTGTAAAGCAACAAAACGACGCTAAGAAGAAGTCAGATGGGGCAAAAAAACCAAGAACCTAAACAGTCTGTTGTAACCATCAGTCACAGGTTACAGACCAACTTCCTGGGGGACCTTTGACCTACTGGACCTGGAGTCAGAACCTGCTGCGGCATCGAGATAATGTGAGCAACGACGTCCTCGCGACAGGAGGTCGGCTGACGTTTTCAGAGCCACGCGCCCCCCCCCAGTCGCTCTCCACCAACCGCATAAAGTGCAACGCTTGATGGGAAATGACTCGCCGATGACTGAGCACAGCATAGCACTCTGTGGCTGGGAGCCCTGCTGACAATGCTGTGACTCTTACAACTCCGTCATCTCCCAAACACAGCGTAGTATAGAACAGACTCATTCTTTTTCTGTCCACCCAAGGTTGAAAATGACCTTGGACGGTGAAATCATTTATAAATAAAATAAAAATACAAATGTCTTACAAAATAATAATCACTAAGTAGAAGCCTTACTAGCACCTGGGTTTTTGCTGTGGGGTAGACACTGTTTTGCAGCTAACATGTTGTCATTTATTTGTGATGTAACATTTAGCAAATGACAAATTTGTAGCATCTACTGTATTTATTGCTCCATACTGACATTAAAAGACACAGCATGTGCAAAGGACCCCAATGTCCTTCATCTTAGATAGCCATGCGTCGCTCTCTCCACGAGAGTGAGTCAACCTGATATATGCACGCGTGTCGAAACAACCACTTGCCTTGTGGTTGTTTTATTCTCTTTCAGCTTTAAATGCCATCAATAGAATCTAAATATGGCGGCATCCAAATATCATCAGCACATACACGCAGGTCAAATCATCGAATCGAACTTTAGTTCTACAGAACGTTTCACACAGGTGAAACACGCAGTTCAACGTGCTTCACAGAGAAGACGGGACAGAACACCATAAAACCCAAAAAACTGTAAGAATATGAATCCAATGCACGCGAGAAAATAAGAGGTGAAAATGCAATAATATAGCTCTTAAGCTAGACTAACAGCTAGATAAAATAGATGAAAAATAAATCCATTAATAAATGCATCCTAATAAAACTGAAAATGGAATGAGATTTTTACCACATAAATACGTAAAGGTAGTAGGGCCGAACTGGTTCATACAACGTGAGCATGCAGGGCGCGAGACCACGAAGTGCTTTATATACAGTTAAATAAATTTTAAAGTCAACACGGACACTGACAGGCAGCCGATGTAAGGACTTTAAAACAGGTGTAACGTTTTTCCCTCCTCCTGGTCCTGGTCAGCACTCGGGCCGCAGAGTTCTGAATCAGCTGCAGCTGCCACGTTTTAATAAATGAATATAGACTCCAGAGCTCGAGGGCTCGCAGAACGGATTGTGTGAATATTATATAAATCATTAACTGCAGCCTTCACTGTCACCATACCTCAAACCAGATGAACACCTGCAAGAGACTCCGGAGCGACCAAGCGCCGCGCTGAACGTTGGTTCTTCCTTCATCAACATACACAGTACATCACCCATCATGGGACTTATTCAGGAGCCATCAATGCTGTGTTTAAATTTGCAAATAAGCATTAAACATTTCACTTATTAGAGGTGTCTCGTTACGTCTCTTGATATATGAGGCATTTTCAGCAGCACACACAGCAACAGTGAAAAGCCACAGAATCTATGATTATAGTCAGGCTGAGAGACAGCCAAGGCTTCTCTGCTGTGATGGAGCAAATAAGAGCTGCAGGAATGGAATAAACAAGTACTCGCTCTTCCCTTACACAGACACAGTCACCCCTAAAATGCTTCTGGATCATCGTAGTCACGTTGGCAGCCTCTATAGGAAACCCATGCCCCGTTCCTGGCTCCTTATGCCTGTCCATCTGCATCCCATAGCAACTTGTTTCACTTCCCTTCCTGTTTTACTTTGGTAGTCTGTCTCTAGTGTGTATATTCCAGTTTAACTTCCTGTCTGTTAACGGCGCCTGCCCTTGCGTGTCATTGATTATCCGCACCTGTTCCCTAGTGTTCACCTGTCCCTTGTTCCCTCGTTAGTCCCTTGTTTATATGTAAACCGGTTCCTTTCGTTCGCTTTACGTCACCGTTCTTTCTGCTGCTTGGACTGCGCTCCCTGCGTTTAGTGTCCGTGTTCCTTGTTTTGCCCCGTGGCTGTTCCGTTCCTCGTGTTTGGACTGCCTGTTGCCTGTGTTACTGCCTGCCTGTCTACCTTCGCTGCCCTGTCAAAACTCACACACTACGCAATAAGTACACAGTGTACTGCCTTCAAGTGTACTATGGGGAGTATCCAAATTGATACACAGCAAATGTAGCTGTTGGCATAACTGTAATTTGCTTATTTTTGCTTATGAGATCAATAATTTGACAGCTTGTCTATACCTTGCGTTACTAACTCCTTCTTGCAGTGCCTTTTGGTCTAACTCTCGTTTATGGCGTCTCATCGTCTTCTGATTTATAATCATGCAGCAATTTGTTGTCCAAATTTCTTTGCTGCTGAAAACCTGAGATACTCGCAGGGCTTACTCTGTGGGACAGGAAGTGTGATGCGGCAGATGGTTGTTTATAAGGGGAGAGAAGCTGTGCAGATGTGTTGGGAGGGTGGATTTAGTGATGGTGAGTGTGTTGGTGCACAGACAGGCTGGGACACCACGTTGCAGCGTGCTGCTCATTTATATTAACCAGCGAGGGTGATCACAAAAAAACAAATGAGGAAGGTTAACAAGGAGGTGGTGAGATTAATGAATGTAATTTTTTATACAAAAAGATTGATAAATGGATTGGGAGGGGGGGTCATACGAATGTGTCCCTGTACGTCGCTGTGAGGGAACTCGGTGTTAATCCCCAACAGAACTGAACAATGCGTCGGTTATTTTAAAAAAAGGTGCAAGATGGGAGGAAGCATGATCGATTGCAGCATTAGGATTTTGCAATATTTAGAAAGACCGAGGATCACACGGGTTCACGGTGATGAATTGCCTTCCTGTGAAAAATGTTTACGTCTCGGGTGAGCTGAAGGCGCTCCTGCGGAGTAGAAAAATGAACCTATGGGAACTCACAGTATAGTTCTTGCTCATTATGTACAATATTCTTGTCAAACTGTTGAGCTCCGGCAACTGCAGCCTCCACTCAAGCGCCCTGGTTCGGTTGCAAAACCTCAGCAAGCCCCACATATATGAAAGGGCAAGGCTCGAGTCCACAGACCAGGCAGAGGCAGAGTTGCGAACGCGATCGATACTTTGAGTCTGCAAAAAAAGAATTGTATATTGCAACTGTACGTATTACGTTGGAGCGAGCAGCGTGGCTTCCTCTTTGCAAACCGTCTTCACCCACACAGGTTTGGGTGATTTTTATTTCTTGCATTAAGAAAACAAATGAAGAGAACAGACGCCACGGGATTTTGTATTGAAGTGTAGTGTCTTTCAAGTAACATCAGGGCGCAGTACACTGGGTTCCTCATTACTACATAGTAGGGACTATGAATCTTTGAACTGAACCGAACAAAACTAAATAATTTGAATCAGCGACGGCAGGGAGCCCCTAGTTTAATCTAATACAATGCAGTGTGTGTGTTTTATAATCTCTAATTACATGTTTTGGTTCTTTTTACGTGCAAAATAAATCTGAAAAGTAACTCTAACAACTGTAGCTGTCAGATAAAAAGTAGGATTAAAAAGCACATTTCCCTCTGAAATTTAGAGGATCTTAAACATTGTACTTTAGTAAATGTACTTAGTTACACAAAAGACCATCTTCAAGCAGAGACAGGTGTTTAACCCTTTATAGGGGTGCACTCATTGAAATACTTGGAAATTCAAACTTTCAACCCTAGACATCACAGAAGGATATTACAAGACTTACTTTTTTTACTTTTTCCCCCAAAAATACAATTTTATGGTCAAATTGAAGGTCAACAAAGTGACCATATATGGATCCTTGCCCTTCTAGGGCAAAGGAAATCTGGATCAATAAAAGACATACATAAACTTTGTGAGATTGCAGCACCGATGCAACAAAAGGTGTAAAAATACACAATACTATACAAAACATTCTGTGACGATCTGGGACGTAGCCTGATCTTCTGTGATTGGCTGGGAGAAATCACGTGGTTCTGCTGCCTCGCGGAGAGGCGGGAGAGCCTCATTTTGGACAAGTTACCACATATAGTATGATCACTGTAAAGGGTCACACCTTTACACCTTACCTTGCCCTTTACGATAAAGG
Organism: Gadopsis marmoratus; assembly: GCA_036023855.1. Taxonomy (NCBI): domain Eukaryota; kingdom Metazoa; phylum Chordata; class Actinopteri; order Centrarchiformes; family Percichthyidae; genus Gadopsis; species Gadopsis marmoratus. The sequence goes on along the minus strand of JAVQJF010079700.1, from coordinate 18,108 downwards.
GTTAAATCCCCCCCCTACACAATGACCCAATGACCGCCTGCTGTCACCTGACCGAAGCTTTGCAACGAGGTCACGTGATGACACCTGAAGCGGCTCCACGTCATGATGAGCGGTTCAGGCGGCGGGCAAACGGACTCAAACGCAGACAAACTGGGAGGCTCATGTAGATCAGTGATTTATTTGTGGTAAATGCGCTTACGTGCATGTAATGCAAGAACACTGGAGAACAGGTGTGGCTAATCAATGACACAGGAGGGCAGGGACTGAACGGAGAACAGACATGAAGGATTTCTAACTAAAACAGGAAACACAGACAAAACCCACAGGACATAATGCTCCATTCCTTTGAGCAGACATTAGAGGTCGCACATTTATATACACGATTAGTGACAGCAAAAAGTGGACAAAGTTGAAAAAAAAAAAAAGGTTTCAGTGCCAGGGAATAAACCGTGTTCTGTAAAGAATAAAAAAAAGAAATATTACCTGTCCTTGAACTTTCCAGAGGTCAAATGTTCCAGTAAATACATGTGTTTCTGTTGACCTCAATCAACCCGCGTCAGCTCTTCATCTTACTCTGAAGCTACCCGCTGGCCCGTTTGCTAATCTCCGCCTGTCTAGCTGCTTCTCTCAGGAAAGATTGGACATCACTGAATTCCTGCTCTCCTTTCATCCCAATATCCACACAGTGCAAATTAAAATGTTTTACACAACGCCAGTGTTATTTAATCACAGAAATCAAATGCGCGCACACGCACACACATGCAGGCCTGTCTTTACTGACTTAGCTCCTCGCCCTGCAGGCTGCCAGGCCTGCGATCAGGGGCTGAGGCTCTTGCCTCCCGTCCTGCTCCCTTGAGGTTAATTATGTTCACTTTACCAGCCGTGACTCACTTTCTATCTGCCTGAAAAAGCTCACAGACTACTACAAGACCCTCCATGGCTGCTGTTATCGCTAACAACTAGCCCGTCCAAGCGGTCGCTGTTCACATGTGATATATACTGTGCTGCAGCCATGCCAGGGATGGCTAATTAAAATGACTGACTGTGCACCACCCTGGATGTGAAGCAGGTTAGCGGGCACCATGAGGATGTTGCAGTGCTGGTGTTTAAACTCAAACTGACACTCCCTCCTGTTGTATGTTTTTCTCTGCATCCAGTTAGTGTGTCTGAGTGCATTGGAAGGTGCGCGCTCACTGCCCGTCTCTTCCCTGTGTCTGTTCTCAAGTGTTGATTTGAGAAGTGGGATTTCACGTTTGCTCTAATCCCCCTTTCTCTTCATTGTTACCCCTCATTCCTGCCAGTTTCCCCTCTTCCCTCATGACTGCGATTGTGGAGAAGTAAGCGTTATTCCAAATTAATTATACGGTACATGCATGGGAAATTGAGTTCCACAACAGAAGCCATGGAGAGATAATCTTGTTTCTTCTTCTTATTTGAACCTGCCTCATAATTCTTAAACATTATAACCACTGATTGTGTTCAGAATGTTTATAATTGCTTCTTTGTGGTGCTTGATGTACTTTCAGTTTGCTTAAAGCACTGCTGTCCAATACACACCCAGAGGCAGGGATAATACAGTACACATACACATACAAATAACAGAAATACTGTTGGCTTATTTTTAAAAGGTAAAGTATTTACCGTTATTTAACTTATTGTTTAAACAAATACGTTTCTATGTTTCTATTCTAAATTAAAACAAATATAAAACAAATAAAGAGAACTAGAATACTATACTCAAGTAAAAGTGCTGTCACTTTAAAGACAAATTTAAGTCAAGTAAAAGTACTTGTTTAAAAATGTACTCTGAGTAAATGTTGCTGTGTATTCTGATGATGTGATTCTACTGTTAAATTAAAGAACACCTTTTGGCTGCTAAATAAATTGCGTTAAATGTCAATATATATATATACACACACACACACTAGTGAAACCTCATCAGCACAAAGCCCTGATGTCCAAACAGAGTAAAATATTCCTTTTCTATAGATAGCACTTTGCAGCCTGGGCGTACAATTGATTTAACAATTATAAACATAGTTATACAACCGCCTTCCTCTGCCTCGCTGGAACTAACCAGAAAAGAGGACAAAACTCAGGCAATGAAACAAAAGTGGCCCACAATAAATAAATAAATAATAAATAGCCTTGAATAGCCTGACACTTCTTATAGAATAAACATTAGAATAAACATCCCCAGAGCAGAGAGACGACACAGAGACTGCAGCCCACAATCACACATGTATATATACACAGTATACGCAAAAGAGAAACTGCACAGCTGCTACACAGCACACACACCGTTATGTTGCTAGGCAATGCAGGTGGTTGGTGACGCTCTCATCTGTACAGTGAGTGAATCCAAATAGCATGTATTTATTTAAGCATTTGAAGATATTCAACACGTCAGGTTTACCAGACCTACTGAACAACGGCAAGCACAATATAATGAATAGGTAAATAAGTAAAAGCTGTACTGAATCTTGTGTCGCATCAGAAAGCATGACGGCTCGAACAAGTTATATTACCATGGTAATGATTATGAATGCGTCGCCATGCCAATGTTTAATGTGTTGCTGAAGCAGCTGAATTGTGGGCTCTTTATTAACAGCTACGTCGGGGTGTCCGTAAGCCCCGTCTCAATTATTTTCACCAACCAGTGCCACGCTGTCAGTACTGGCAAAAGCAGTACTGCTGCATGTACAATAACAGTCTGCAAAGAAGAAAATAAAATTTATTTGAAGTGAACAAATTACAGATGACTGTTTATTCTTAATATGATAATGCTCATCTTCATCAGCAAATGGCATATGTTCAACAAACTGTGTCCTGACATCCTTTCCATCAGAACCAGCATTCATTGTTTCAGCAGTTTGAGCTGCAGCAGCTCTTCTGTTGGATCGGACCACACGGGCCAGCCTTCGCTCCCCACGCGCATCAATGAGCCTTGGGCCCCCCCCCCCCCCATGACCCCGCGTGACCTCCCTTGGACCACTGCAGACCAGGAAGACCCCACATGAGCTGCAGTAAAATGACCACCACTGCCAAAAGGGCAACACTCTCCACAAAGCTAACTCAAAAAGTAATGAAAACAGATCCGTTCAGCACTCACACTGCATTGAAACATGTCATGAATTTATGATCACCACAAACCATACATAGCTGATATGGGAGGGAGGGAGGGGGGCTATTATTGCTTTCTTCCTGAGAGTCTAGTCTTGAGAGCTTGACACAATGAAATTTATCGTTTAATATTTGTAAAACAGAGAAATACGAATGCATGCATCCCCACAGCCCGACACAGATGCAAACCTGGATGACAGAAAACTGTTATGGGTTCACGCACTGGATGAGCAACTTTTATTTGAGCAAATGGCGACTTTCACAAGGAACCAAACTGTGATGACTGGGTCAGAGCAGCTCCAACACTGCAGCTCGTGGGGGGTTCCCGGTCTGCAGTGGTCAGCACCTACCAAAAGTGGTCCAAGGAAGGAGAACCGGTGAACCCGGAGACAGGGTCATGGGCGGCCAAGGCTCATTGATGCGCCTGGGGAGCGAAGGCTGGACCGTGTGGTCCGATCCAACAGAAGAGCTCCTGTAGCTCAAACTGCTGAAACAGTGAATGCCGGCTTTGATTACTTTGAGGAGCGCAGGACGACAGAGAGGCTGAGTAGATTGCTTATTTTATGCTTTGAGAATTTTGAAAGTAGAACCTAATGCAGATTTTGGAGAAATTCCTGGTGCACACGGCTCACAGAATGCCAGTCACACAGGTGAGCACATTACATTACCTCTCACTGTGAAACCACCATGTACTAATGACTATAGGTATGCATGTTGGGTAAGTATCCGGCTATCATACCTTTGCAGTGTACTCATATTGTGATTTTGTTATTATGATTGCTCATGGCTCAGAATTCATGTATGCAACATCTTTAGGCTCCGAAATGCAGTATTTCTCCTATTTGGAAATCAACCCACCTGTCAGACAGAACATTGAAACTGGATGATTCTGCAAATCCTGCATGGATTGTCATTGATGTTCAGAAATAACAAGGCAATAAAGGGTAATATCTTGAGAGCCACGGGGTAACATTGATCAATGAGATGTGAAAATAACATGGAAAAAAGAAAAAGCACGTTTTGTACCTTTTTAACTTTCGTTTAATTGAAGAAAATCTAATTTCTTTGGAAATGACAATGCCTTTAAAAAATTTTTAAAAAAGTGGCTGTTTCTTTGGTCACAGGGAGGTAAGAGCTCAAATTTGATGAATAGTGTAATATGAGAAGAGTGCCATTTTCAGTCTTCATAGAATGAATAAACAAGGTTTCAGTTGCATTACACAGAGCCAATATAGTGCAGACAAAGTGTCCACAGGAACCTCTCCTGCAGAATAATCCACTTCCACTTTGTAGGCTCGCTGTGTTCCAGACACACATTTTTGCAAGCACACGTTTGCTATATACGCACAGCTATTTAATGTAAATGTTTTTATTCTGTAGAAAACTTATTATCCCTGTCTTGCAGGTGGCTGCCAAACAGCCGAAACCCCAACACGACTAAGATGTCCTTACAGCAAACTTTGAGGAGAATATATGTCATTTTACAGAACCTTCACACTCGTCTTCAGTATGTTTTTCGGTGCGACTTCCCGTCTCAAGCCAATGAAATTCGTGTATGATGGGGTTGCATTCCCGGGTGCCTGCCAAGGACTTGCACTTATTTACATACAGCATAACTTTGAGAAATTTGTTTGTCAAACCTCAGCGTAAGACTGTCCTTGTGGCTTTTGTCTGCAAAGGCACATGCTCTACCTCAGATCTGATTTATCGCACGAGTGTGGCTCATATCATTCACCGCGTGTCACACACCACAACCACTCGCATTTCTCATTTCATTCCGCTGTATACGCGCTGAAGTTCTGACTGATTGGGGCGATTTGCCCCTGCTTGCCTGCCTACCTGTGCCTGCATGTAAGCTAAAATAACAAATAAATCGTCGAACCGCTGGAGCCTGCCGGTGTTGTCGTCACTTGGGTCCTATCCCTGCTACCCGCCTTAACACTGGTCATCATGTTGGAGAAAACACAACACAAGTGAAGGAGGGGGGGGGGGAGCGAAATAGGTGAAATTCAGCTTACCGTTTACTCTGTCTGGTTCATATTGTAATAACCAGAGATTATCACAGATACTTAATTGTGGCTTAAAGGAAAACCTACACATTGTTCTGAGATCCCACCCTTATGTTGGGGTGTAATTAGCAGTAGCTTAGCATAAAATCCTCAAAGCAGGGTGAAACGGCTAAACTTGCTACGTCCAAAGTGAATTTATAAGTGCACCTGAAGCTCACTCACTTGTCAAAAAAGGAACTTGAGCCATCTCTTGACAAACACCGGTTTTATCCGTCCGCCCAGCATTTGTCTGCAGCTTCTCGCGGCGGCTGTACTGCGGGTTGCCAGATTTGGTCGCCGAGCACTCCGTTAGCAGATCAAACAAACGAGATACGTGTTAATTAGTGAGCTTCTGAAGGTGTTTTTTCCACTTTGGAGCTAGCTGTTCCTCCCGCTCCCAGTCTTTATTCCAAGTTAAGATAAATCCCGACTCCAGCTTACACACAGCCATGAGATCGGTATCAGTCTTCTTATCTCGCTCTCAGAAAGAAATGAGCACATTCCTTTTTGTGTAAGCGGGACAGATGGGTCTTAATACACTGCGGCTGACTGTTTACACGCAAATGTGCCAATAAATTGCCAGCTTAGCTTAGCTTCCTCTTGTCTGGCTTTGACCTCACGTTAAACTTTCCTGGGTAATATACCGCAATATGAACAGATATACAGATCGTATAACCCCACCTTGTATCCCGAGTGTGAATCTGGTGCAATGATAAGCCTGCACAGCGTGGCCTTCATATCCCAGGATTTCGTCAATACTGCATATGGCATATTCTGACAGGGACTGTGCTAAAAAACAACCAGCGAGCTCCATCGAAAGATAACTAAAGTCCCATGAGGCTGTGGTGTGTTGACTTGCAGAAACTGAAATATAACCAGACAACTGCTGCGTTGCACTTGAGGTTTCTGTGTATATTAAAAACCTTGTTCTTACATTGAAAAGTACAAACCCAGGTATACAACACAATAAATATTTACCCAGCAGTATATACGCTAAGGAGCAAACAAGACTGAAAGTTGCAGATCCTTTTAGGTGCAGTGTTTATTACACAAATGAATGAAACCTTGCCTGCAAAGTTGACAAGTTGAAATGAAGGTCACCTGATAAGAGTTTAATATTTCTCGTGGACGGTACAGTGGACATGTTGTCTTGACCGTGGTGCTAAAGGAAAGGACAAGCGGTCAAAAAGCGTCAGGCTTCATCCTCTCGGGACCACAAAGATCCAACACAAAGAACAAAGATCATAGCGAGCGAGTGCCGATGACAAAAATCCCCTGCGGTAACCTGCGGGTCACATTACCTGCACAACATTCTCCCTTTATGGCAAACAGCCTGCCAAGTAGTGAAAACCACCCAAGGCACTTTTTGAACATGTAAAATAGACTAAGATCCTAAAACACACCGGTGGCAGCCAACTCTTCTGGGATCATTTAATTACAGAGTCAATAACCAAAATGAGGACTCACAAGTACACAACATGTGATGAAACTGATACTATTCAAATCCCCTGTTGCAGAAAAAAAAAAAAGGTTTAGAGCAGGTTATTTTAAATAATGCCCATGATGCGTTTGACTGTCAGATCATAATATAATTTTATGTCTTCAGCCGCGAAGAATAACTCTGGTGGGACTATAAATTACTGGCCTATGTCTACTTGCATTTGCTATTCCCTTGCATCCAATAACAGCTCTTTCTTGCACCTACTCGCTAATAAATCTTTATGACTTGTTAACCGTCGCATAGGGAGCCAGATTGATACGCTTGATATCTTATCTGCGGCTAAGTGCATTGTACTTGAGTAGGATTACCTTTTGACAGGAAGCGTTTCTGAACACACAGGATGTGTAGTGCCCGGCTGCGTGGCAGAAGTTTTTAGGGGGACTGCATTGCATCACTGGCTGCTCTAAAAGTAATTTCAGAAGTTCTCCTTGCCGGCAAGAGTTCCTGTTTTGCGAGGCTGCCTTTGTTAACTTAAGGTCTTTCTGTTCACAACCTTAAACCATCTCAGATTTGTTTTTAAATGATCCTTTCTCGCCGATGCTTTTCGTCAAATCAGTGTTGATTCCCAGCCATTCCCTTCACCAGCCTGAAGCAATGTCACTCGAGGTTTCTGCCCGCAGAACCTTTTCCCCCTTCACCCTTTAGACCCTGTTTGTTAGAGCTATTGTCTTTCTTCTCACTAGCAGGGATTCTTACACGGTTGCAAGCTGCGGTTTGCTCACTCCTTTCTGGACTTCATCCAGCTGACCCGTCTGACCTATCGATCAAATATATCTTCTTAGCCCAGTGTGGTTTTTGAGGCCCGAGGAGGCGACGCAACCAGAGGCAAGGTCAAACGCTGGTCCGGCGGTGGAGACAGGTGAGGGCATGTCTGGATTATTAACAGGGCATGTTGTGGGCCTCTGAAATCAAAGAGCCACCCAGACGTCCATGTGTGGGACAATGTGTCATTATTCCGATTTCAGATATTTAGCTGTAGAAATAATTATCCCAACAGCTTGAAGTTTCTTTTGAGACAATGGGATGGGAAGTGTATTTGACAGGGCAGAACAGGTGGCAGTAAGGAGAAATATTCCTATTTCTAGAATGATCCAGGTGTACGTGAAGGGCAACTCATTTGCAATGCATGGCTGTTTTATTTGTTGCTGCGTATTATCAGTCACCGTGTCACATCAGAGATTGGTAGAGCAGAATGTGCATTTGTGCGTTCTCGCAAAATAGGTGGCGCTGGAAGATTGCTTGCACTCTCTGCAGCTATGTAAGCTAACCCAGTTCATTCAAGGGAACATATTTGTCCCATCTACTCTCGTCTCACAGCTGACTGCAAACCATGCCGCGTGTCTTTTGTAGACAAGTTAATACCCCAGCAGTGCAGGGTCAGACAGAGCTAATAGTATTGCTTCCTCAATTTTGGACTCCGGTGGTTCTTGGTTCCCTCAGAGGTCAGCACTGTCAAGCCAGTCGGTGAACGGTAAAATCCGCATGTCAGAGTTCACCAAGGTTCCAGTGTATGAGGAAGCCCCACGCAGATCTGCTCTGCCTCTGCGAATGAATCCACCGATTGAGGCGATTTCACTGAAATTAATTAATACTGATGTGACGTTTATCTGCAGCCCCAGGGCATTAACCCTCAGGGCTATTGCTCAGGGGTTACGGGTGGGCATATCAATGCCCAAAGTATCGATACCGCACAGTCAAAACTCTTTGTTTTGAGTGTTGATAACAGCGTCGGCAGGACGGCACGTTTGCTCACATCCTGGTCAACTGAACACTTGTTTGAGAGTAACTCGCCGTTGCAAACTGTCTCGCGTTTAAACGCGCGTGTTGTTTAGTCGTTAACAGAGACTAGAAAACTAGAAATGCCTCATGTTCGGCAAACGATCTGGTGGAAATGAAAATATATTCATAAGTAGCCTATTAATCATATAAATTTACCTCCTGCATCGTGACATATTTCTCTCTCTCTCTCACATGATACCACATTAGCTGCAGTATTGATGTCAGTTGATATTATAGGCCTGTCAGGCCCCGACTGACCTGACTCCCTGTCCCATCAGCGACACCTGTCCCCCCTCACCTCCCCTGTGTTTCCGCAGACACCAGTGTACCTGTTGTTCCATGCTACGAACCTTCTTCTGCCTTCCCGTGATCAACCCTGATTACCGGGTCCTGACTTTTCCTCAGCGCAACGTCTCTGTTCCGAGTTCTGTTGTCTAATTAAAGACCGGTTGCGCTCTCACCTATTAATTGTGCAATTAGTCTTAAGTTGAGTTAACGAGAAGGGGCAAGTAACAGGTGTTTAAATGCAGTTTGTTTAAGCCTCTGTGTTCGTTCTCCCTCATGCTGGAAGGTTCTAATTATGTCAACAGAGGACCTTTCTGTTTCCTTTTCATTCGTCTTTGTTTCCTCAGCCAGCACACTACCGTCTACACTGCGTTTCACACTTCGAGTGGCATTGAATTCAAATCAGGGTCGTGTTTTTTATTATGACTATTAGCCCTTCATACATGTCGCTCCTTATATTTTAGACAGTACTTCAGTGCACAGAGTGCAAGTCCTACCAGGCACATGCACTCAGCACACATCAATTTTAAACAACGTGGAGATTGTGCTCAATTTACAATCAAGTTTGTTCAGTAATGCAACATGAACATGAAGAGGCGAATACTAATTAGAGTTTGTTTGCTTTTTCCTTGTTCCTGTAAAGCAACAAGCTTTTCTTTGTTAAGAAAAAGGGCTATATAAAATGATGATGGTGATTTACCCTCCAGTCCTCCTCACTCTGACATATTGAACACTGAATCACATGCAGCGGACGTTTGACCTTGCAACAACAATAGAGCCATCCGTACCAGATGAAGAAGATAGATGTCTGCTTCAATAGACGTTAAGTCATGTTTCACTCTTGTTCGGGAGGGTTGTTACGGCAACCAGCAGCATGGGAACATGGTCGAGACAGTATTTGCACCCCAGGGAGCAACAGGTTGCAGTAGCAATTCAATATTTGTATGATGGTCAAATAAATGTGTATGTAAATGTAAGTAGCCTTAGGAAATGCAAGTTGAGCGCGCTACAAAAAAAAAAAAGGAACTTGCCATATAATTACTTTGACAATGGGGCAAGTTGTTTTAGCAACATGATCAATATATTTTAAGGCAGCGTAACAGGAATTAATACCTAAACTCAGATTAGCCCCGTAATGCAAACTTGGGTACAATACAGACCTGCCATACTGCTCTCAAGAGCATGAGGGCTTAACAAGGCTCAGTTTTGCTTTTGGGATTACACTCAAAACATATTCATTAGGAGTCTTAAGAGGTGCCACATCAGTAATGTTTTAGTAGTCATGTTTGGGTTTTATTGGCGTAAAATGGGTAATTCTCTCATTGAGTGGTGTAGCCCAGTCTAGTATTTGCTATTGGGCAAGTAAAAAAAAAATGTATATATCTGGGGAAAACAGGAAGATACCAAAGACACCTAAAAAATGCCAAATTATATTTTGAAAATAAAACTTTGTGCAGGGGCCAGACCAGGGGCAACGATTTTGCCAGCTTTTCTGGCTTCTTTTTGTATCTGGATACCATTTGTAGCATCTTAAAACGTGAAGAGCAGAGTGTGAGTGAGTTTCTTGCTAAAGTGTTGAAGAAACAGCGAAAACGGTACAAACCAACGAGTGGGACGAGATGACCAGCTGACTTTGCGACGAGCCGACTGGCTGATGAAACAGGCGACGTGCCTCACGTGCTAAAACCAGCCGCTGGTGTCGATGGCGGCCGATGGCAGCTCAGCTTGTGGAGTCGTGGTGAGACGGACAGTTCACACCACTGCAGCTTTATCCTGCAACGCTCGAAAATGGTTTAGTCTCATCGCGAGTCTTTGGTCTGTACTGGTCTCAACTCTGGTTTAACTCAGAGTCACGTTCAAGCAGTGAAGATCACCATGGCAACAGCTCAGTTTAGACTATCGTATTAAACATGCAAATTAGCCCACCTACGTGTTCTCCCGAGCTCAGTGAAGCCCAAAGACCTCTGTGCTGTGCTGAACTCACTGGCAGAGTCCTCTCTAGGCTGTGGTGGGCCAGGATGGACTCCCAGAGATGAAACGGTGTCACAGCCAGTAAGGACATCTATACGTATTCAATGGGATGTAATACCTATTGAAACAGGTTAATGGGGAAGGTCATAATCTGGAAACCAACAGGATGACAGTTTAGGGACAGGTTTAAGCACTGATGCCTCCAAGTGCAACATGGCGTAGATCACTATTCACAGTTGCCCTTTTCCAGAAGTTAAGTCCCTATTTTACTTGATCAGTACACCTGCCAGCTAAGATAACATTAAATATAGCCACACTTTCCCATCAAATTATGCAGCAGTATCTTTTTAAGGATCCCAGAACAAACAGCTGCAGGATACAACCATTTCCATCAGGCTAGAAACAGGAAGTAAAATCTCACCCTTCTTAGTTTCTTATGTTTTTTGTGTTATCAACACAAAGACATTTTGGAAATACCTTGAGCGTATTTAATATAGAGCACATCTCTATCCGTGGAGGGAGTCATCACAGGAATGAAAGAGCGGCGAATGCATCATGGAGAGGGGGGGGGCCACCATGGGAGCGTGGAAGGCAGCTTGCCAGCCTGTTAAAACAAGCAATCCCAGAAAATCCATTTCACAAAAGCCCTAGAAAGCCTGCTAAGTTCCTCACATTTGCGACGCCGAGTCGTCGCTGTAATGGCATTACAGCGACGGTCAGTAAGTAAGGAATGCAAGTACATGATGAAGGGATAAATAAGGAATGCGCATCACGACCCCATTATTAGCATTCCAAGTTATCCATCAAATATATCAGAGATGGGATGGATTGTTACAGTATGACATGGGAAATAATTCCACTAAAACTAGGATATAAGGATATTTAATAAGAGACTGGCAGTTAATGCGTTTGCTAAGCTTCTCCAAATGCCACTGGAGAGGTGTGCACATACCACCATACACATGGAGATTCACTTGACGGGACTTTTGAACATGGAACCAGACAAGAACGCCAATATTGAATGTTTCTGCAAAACCCCAGATTAAGTTCGGAGCATGTCTTTTTAGAATCCTGCACATGGCAACCAAAGAATGTTTAAGATTAGGGGGAGAGTGTGGTTATTGTCACTTAAAAGACGACATGACGTGCAGGTCTGTGATGGGATGCAAAATCCAGCCCACTGCACAGATGTCAGACGTGCTGCTCACCCAAAATGACATAACCCGACGTTGCTGCGTATGTTCATTTAGCAAATAAATGACTAAAACAAATCAAAAATAAATTAAAAGGGTTACAAAGTGGTTAAATTTACAGGTTCTCTTGCAGTACATTTAGAATCCATATCCCATTATAAAGAATATAATTTGGACAACAAGCAAGCAATGGTGTTGTGCTTTGATAAACACATCTAGCAATAATTAAACGGGCAAATGTTTCTGTGCACCTTTCCTCATTAAAATTCTATGAAAACTGATTGACTTTCTTCTGTTTACGCCTCTGTTTATTAATGTGACAGAATGGTGATAAACAAGCTCATTCATTTAGAAAGAAAACTATCCAGCCAAGTCATTATCTTTATCAATACGATCAAGGCAGTATGAGAGGCTTCCCGGCGTGAGCGACACTGTGGTGACGCTCCGGGTCAACGGTTAAAAGGCGTGGACGACGAGAATCCTGCCAGTGGTAAATGAGTTGGGACCAGCAGATGCATCCCAGTGGACTCCTTAACACACTGATGAATCATGTAGCCAGAGCCTTTAAGTCAAAAGAAGTCGGCACTTACCACCATAATATCTCGCCTGGTGCATCGTAAAGAAAATTAGAAAACGCTCTGGATCACTGCACATGAACCAGCCGTGCCTTTTAGAAAAATGATGCATTTTTGTGTTGCAGTAGCGAATGCGTACCGAGAGAAGCCTAAATCAAGTATTTTGCCAATAACGCAGAGTCGCCTGGCAATCTTGTGTCTTTCCTACACCATCTGCTCCTGCAGCACAATACAATATATGATCTTCAGCGCAAACCTGTTTTTTTGGGGGTTTTGTTTTTTTATTTGGTGATGCACAGATCTCGACTTAATCAACATTTGCTTTTATAACTAGGTCAAGTTTGAACTTATGAGCAGCCGCTCCAAGCTGCTGATCTCTAAAACAGCGTGTTTTCATGTGGCGAAAACCAACCTGGTTCAAAGGAATCCGGGAACCTTTGAAAGACCACCGTCTAATCTGTGAGGAAGATTAGTAAGTAGGAATAGAAATGTCACAAGAAACGTATCTAACACGAGTTGAATCCCATGCACCGCGCCGCACGTCCCACCTTCAGTGCTGCAATAACAAGCGATGCCTTTGTCGAAGAGGAGTGTAGACTTAGAATCCTTTGCGGGACGCGTGTATTAAATGCAGAGTTACTGAGCCTGCTGCTATGGATTGAGTTGGTGTAAACAAGACAGGTGTATATCAGCGGGGACAAACAATAATTTAAAAAAAAGAAAAAAAGAAGCAGCTTGTGGCTCCTCACAAATGGCGAAGTTAAAGTTTAGGTGGGAAGAAAACTTTTTGTTGCAGTCAGACAACATTTCAGACTAATGCTGTCATTCTAATCAAGTCATCAGGTTTCGTTTAATGCTCAGTTTAAAAAAAAAAAAATAAATCACAATCTTAAATGTTCTCAAATGGGGTAAAAGCTCTTCTTACTCCACTATATTTAATTGGCGGATGCGCTATCCTTTTATGACTAAAGATATTAGTACTTCCTGTGGGGAACATGTAATCCATCCGCCATATTTATAAAACCTCTGAAATTAAAAATAATACCCGCTATCCCCTTGCATGCATGAGACCGGCAGGAACGTCACAGGTGGCGAAAACCCTCCGCTCCCTGTACGACAAGATATCGGATTGTGTTCGGAGATCGCGCGACGCCAGCAGGGATACTCGTGCACCAACTGCCAGATCTTTAAATCATTGATGATGATTCTGCGCGTGTGAGAATGAAAGTTAACAACTGCCTGAGAGCAAGCCGGAGCTTCCCTCTTGGAGGCGGGAGCCGGATAATGAAGGAAACAGCAGTGTGCTGCGGTGAAAAACACTGCTGTGCTTCAGTGAGATAATGAACTCTCTCTCTCTCCGTGTGCGTTTGTGTGAGGACTTCTTGACTAAGAAGCGCTCGTCATTTCTTGGGCCTAGCCGTGCCTAACATCTTTAATCCCCTACCAGTGTACAGTAAATCTGTTAGCCCACACATTAACATTTCAGCCTCCTTCTTGGAATGCTTTAGAGTGTCGGTGAAGAGGGATGGATATAAACAGCTTGGACTAATCCCAACAGCCAAGCACAGCAAAAAAATAATTAATTGTGCCTAATTTGCTGCTGTCTAAACAGAGATTGGATTTTGTTTCATGCTAAACAGGCAAGTCCAGCAAATAAACACATTCCTAATTTAAAATGCTTTCTCGCTTTTCTCTCTGCTCTCCACAAGGGATACATGCAAATGACAGCATTTAGGTTTCATTCCCTGCACTGAGGGGAAGTGGCGTAAGATCCCCGGGAGAGGTTTCAAGTCCTGAGCGAGCCTGCTTCAGCCTTTCTTCCAAAGCCCCATCCCTGAGCTACTGCACCCTCTGCCTCCAGACTGGGCTTGTTTGGAGGGCAGAGATGTTTGAGCGACTTATGAACTCTGTCACGGATCAGGCTGGACGGTGGCCTGAGCCCTGCATCAGGCTTTCTGATATGTTTCTCTGCCCGTGTTCAATCAAATGAGAACTTTGCGAGCAAAGCTGCGTGGAGGCTGAGAGGCTCAACAGCTGCTGCCGCCGCCTGTCTGAAAGCGGGAGGTTTAAAAAAGAAAAAAATAAATAAATGAGAGAAAGTTGAGAGCTTACCTTGAAACGTTCTGATCAGCGTGGACCAAGTACAGACAGATGACTGACGGAAGAAGAACATGGAACTTTGACTATCTTTGCATCATCTCTGGCATTTTCCGTTTCTGGTTAAACAAAAAGGATCTTACTCTTTAACAACGCTGTCCGTCTCCGTAGGGATCCTTTCCATAATGTTGTCAGACACTTGGAATAAAACAAGCACTTTTAATAGAAAGACCTTTCACAGGTGCAGTTGACCCCAAGGATCACGCTGGCGAGCTACTGGGCCAGTTCCAAACATTTTAACGGGGCCCAAACAGGCGCTGCGCCCTCTCTTCTCCTTCCCCCGGTAACAGACTCCTCTGGAGCTCCAGCCTTCTCCCTTATATCAAGGTGGACTCACCCACTCCCAGAGACAATCAATCATCTGTTACCCAACACCTACAAGGATAGACACCTTCCAATTTGCTATAGTATTACCTAGAAATACCTTTAAGTGTATTTTAAACAATTTTTCCTTAAAAAGGGTGCTTTTCAACAGCCATTTCCCCAAACAGAAAAAAACACCCCTGCCACTACCTCACACTTGGTCTCTTCCCCCGGGACCCCTTCTATTTATATCAGTGGAACCTTCCTCTCTGGTTTGGCAGTTCAGGTCCCGGTCAGAGGAAGAGACACGGCCCCACAGGTAACAAACATTTTAACTTGACCAAACAGTGTAAATCCACCTCCGCTGTCTTGCTTTTTCCATTACCGAAAACTGTTCTAACTGTGTGTCTGAATCTGCCTTAAGTCATGGGGTTTGCCCACGACAGGGTCATTGAGGCGTGTCAGCTCATCACAAGGGGTCCAGCACTCAAAAAAGATTGAGAATCACTTTTAGCACTTGGAGAGAGACCACTGTTCATAATGAGTACTTTTACTTTTGCTTCGTTCATTACACTGACTTTATCTTAAGAAAGACAAAAAAAGAAGAGAGTCTTAAGAGACTCTATGAGCCTATCAAAGGGTATTTCGGCTGATTAAGGCTTTTGGAGGCTACAGTCTGTTTAAAACCAACTTGAGCATTTCCTGCTGTTTGTGAATTGCACTGCGGAACCATAAAATCGGTGCCTGTGTGCACAGAAGCCACAGAATGACGAGGCTAATTCAAAGCTCACTGGTTGGCTTAATGGACAGTCCAAAGGGCCGGTCCCACAACAGCCCTGCTGCCGATCGTGCACAGAACGAAAAGCATTTATCTGAATACATCCCAACATTACAGAAACGTTCATTTCGGACGAACCAGGAACAGTGTATTGGTGTTGAGAGTTGTTTCAGACGGACAGAGATTTTTATTTGTACTCTTTATGCAATGGAACCACATAGACCAGACGTTTATATGCAGCCACATTTATACACAAATCATTCCGTACATATTGGAGGGAATATAGTTTCTGCTGCAAGGCGTACATGCTCAATCACACATTGCTTCCAAATCAGGAAGCGTGACGTCCTTGAGGGATGAGCTTGTAGTTAATGGTTGGTCCTTTTTAATTGATTGTTTTCCCATTTATCATAATGTCAAGTTTATTCATATAGCACATTTCACAGTCTGCGCGTGTCAGACTCGGTGTGCTTCAGGAAAATGATACATGACAAGAGTTATAAAAAGTTACAAAAGATCTGACCGCGAGCTAAAACGACAACTTATTCAAAGTAAAAATGGCTAAAACATAAGAAATACATATACAACTTTACTTATATTTACTCATTTTAGACGAGTAAATAAAAGTAAAGTAGTATATGTGTTTCTTTTGTATCAGCATCGACAATGTGACCGTTTGCTACACGGTGCAATTCGCTTTCTGCTTACAAGCTGCAAATGGTCACATGATTAGGATGTCTACTGTCCTCGCAAGAATAACCCAGAGCTTCGGTCATCTCAACAAATGCCTAAAAACGCCCTCTAGTGGCCATAGGAGTTATGACTCTTGTCTGTAACGAAAAGAGGAGAAAGTAACATGATGTTGCTGCAGAGCCACGAGGGCATCGGGATGAGGTCAACAAAGCACAAGACTCTGACACGGGAGACCAGCGTTTGCTTTCTGCTTCCTGCCGTTGACCACCATCAATTTCTGACCTCAACAAAGTTATTATTACATCAACCATGACAACAAAGGTCCCGTAGTTATACTACAAAGTGGTTATTTTAGCACAGAGCAACCCTAAGACGAGCCTCGTCTGTGCCCACGCCTAATCGCACTGCGGAGGTGTCAGTTAGTTTGGCCGTTTTGGAAGACACTAACGAAGGATGTCATCCCGCAGGTAGGTCAGAGCAGATTACGCTTCTAAATGTTGTCCTGATTTTGTCGTTCAAACACCGACAAAGCTAGACAGCAAAATATGTTGTTTGCTTGATTTCAATTACTTGCAAAGGGAAACGTTACAGGCTGGACTTTTGAACTGTCATTTGATTCTTTTGAGTTTGCTTTTTTCTTTTTTTTTTTTACATCTGACAGTGTGTGGGAGGTGTTTTATCCATTTTTCATGAATATTTTGTCTCCTATGCTCTGGAGCTTTGTGAAGGATTTGTTTGCTCCTGATGACATTTTAGCATTATGCTCTTTGAATAAAGAAGAGGATATCGAAACACTGCCGAAGAGCGTGATCCCCCTCCAAGCTCCGCGGGTAGCAAGCACCAATTGACTGGGATTGAGGTGCTTCTTTATTTGACAAGAAAATATGGCAATAATCTCATTGTTGGATGAGAAAGATGAAAAACCGACTGCTTCCACTATCAAGTGGAAAGGATTTGAAAGAGGGGAAAGGATTTGAGAAACTTTTAATGATTAGGAGTGATGAAACACCAAGAGCGTTTTGGGGAAGGAGTCAAGGGTGGCTAACAAAACAGTGTTGAGAGAAAATGAAGTTATGTTCCATGGGGATTAAGCTGACAGATAGCAAAGGTAAAGACTGCCTTCTTTTCCAATCTGCCCGTAATATCAGGTTTGATCAGGAGTAAGGCAGCAGAGGCCAAGTGCAAAAAACAGGACAGAGTCAAATACCGGCCTGCCACTCAAGATTGAAGAGATTGCTAGACTCTGCAGCATAGAATAATGAATTTAAGAATGGGGGGGGGGTGGAGAAAAGCTGGAAACAGCCTATCGTGGGGTTAACCTTCGAGAGAACTGGCGATGCACCTAAACAACATTTAAATGCAGTTACATGTATCAGAGCGGAGGGAAAGGATAGCGTGGAAACCGTGTGAGGGACTGTTGTGCGGCCGAGCAGCAGGAATGAACCGCAGAGAAAGTGACAGTGGTAGAAATTAGTGGAGTTAGTCATGCAAAGACTGGATATGGGATATAGGCAGCACAACGATCAGGAGAGTGGATAACGGTAATAATAATAATAATAATAATAATAAACTTTATTTATATGGCACCTTTCATACAAGAAATGCAGTTCAAAGTGCTTTACAACAAAGATATGAAATGCACAAAGTGCTTAACACAATAAAAAACAGTAATGCAGTTAAGAAAAATAAAACTTGAAAAAGT
>JAVQJF010079694.1:0-15161 GCA_036023855.1 Gadopsis marmoratus | reverse complement strand
GCGACCAGTCCAGGGTGTTTCCTGCCTCTCGCCCAATGTTAGCTGGGATAGGCTCCAGCCCCCCCCTGCGACCCTTCGGGATAAGCAGTATGGATAATGAATGAATGAATGAATGAATGCGCCCCTGCCAGATTAAGAAGCTGACCTGTAACGGCAGCAACACACCCGACTCACAAGTTCTTCAAAACAAGACGTCAAGATTAAAACTAGTTTATGGTGTAAGGAAACTGAATAATCTGTATTCATCTTAAAGCTCCGTCGCTACAGTTGCTCCCCCCTTCAGCTCTGACAAACCAGAGCCATGTAGAGATAACTCTCTGAAGTCTACATGGATCATGTGACCACCAAGAATTTTGAAGTTCTGTTGGCGTGACTCTCTCTCTCTCTCTCTACATGGCTCTGGATTTACTACCTGTGGTCCAACGTGGGAACGTCGCCACACACACCAGATTTAAAAACTCTGGTGTGCTGCCAAATACAGAAAGACTGACCTGGCGGTGATGGGCTTAATCACAGTTTTGTGAGCGACCGCTTGAATGTAACGGACGTTCATTTACACGTAAAAGTCCTGCGGTCAAGCAAGAAATTCATCTCAAAACGTTTGCCTCTGCAACTTTGACGAAATATATTCGCAATTCATATTCAGTCACACTAGCAAATACCTCCATTTTCTAAACTTTCAATGTTACTAAAGAAAAACAGCTGTAAAAAGTCCTCCCACATGTTTACGTAGCAGGCTAAGACTTATGCATGTATATGTACGTGTGTGTGTGGATGTGTGCAGAATGAAAATGTATTAGCCCTGGTCCAATTTAAACACAAACCATGAAAGCAAGCAAGAAAGAAAAAGAAATGGCTTAAAGCCAACGTGAAAGAGGCAGCACATGAGAACTGTCAGACAGATTGAGAGACCGAAAGAGTTCCATGGTATAGTAATGGAGGTCTTATACAGTGGCCATTTCTGTGTCCTCCATTATGTTTCAGCATGTAAAAGAAGTGTGAGCTGCCATTCTTATACCAAATAGCTGTTAGCCATCAAAAGAGCACTTAACTTAATGCAGCACTGTTTAGTTTGACCCAGCGTCTTAGAACGACAAGCTGTGAGCAGCAAAGAAACTCAGTTGGAAGCAAGAAATACGGAGGCAAATGTCCAGACCAAATCACAGGTACTGTAAAGTATCTATAGGCTCCACCACCTACAGTACCAAAAGGCTTTTTAGTATCTGCAAGTCTATTTAAATACCTTCTTGCATTATATATTCCATCATTTGGTGTTACGTTAATGATAGAGTTGATGGTGACTGCCTGAAGCGTTGCTGCAGAATTTCCTATTAGTGTAGTCCAGCTGAGATGAAATCAAGGGAAAAAATGATATTTATGGTGCACGTTTTGCATCTGAGTCATGCTCCTCAGATCATTTTGTGACAAATCAGACACAGCGGGTGAAACGCTAAAACAGGTTTTACTGCATGGTTTACATGTGATTAAATGTATTATATTTATTGGCTTCTTATTTTGCAGGCCATGTTTTTAGGCATTTAACGCTTCAATAGATGTAATCCCCATTAGTTTATGGAGGTTGTTGATCGTTCCGCCACTGAAATATCTCAACATCTATTTGATGGATTGCCATGGAACTTTGTACAGACATTACGATGAATCCGTCTGACTTTGGCCTGATCAGGGTTTACATTATGTTTCAGTGATGTCTCGATCACTCTTACGTGAATCACGGTCATGAAATTTGGTTCCGACATGTTCCCCTCAGGATAAATTGTAACAACTTTGTTGGCCCCTTAACTTTTCCTCTAGCGCCAACATCAGGTCCAAACATTAGTTCGTCCAATACTTTTTCTTATGACCTGCAGAACTAATGGCATTCTCACCAGACAAACGTTAGAATGCTAGCACGCTAAACTAGGACGATGAACACAGCAAATACAATACTTGCTAAACATTAGCTGTGTCTCAATTCAGGGGGCGCGTCCTTCAAAGGCCTTCTTTTCCCTGAATTTAGAGGATCCAATGGGTGTGTCCTGCATGGCTCAACCTATCCCAAGATTCATTGCATGCAAGCGAATATGGCATCCCCAAATGTACCATCAGCAGCGACCGCGGAGGATTATTATAGCAAATGATACAAATGTTAAAAAACAAAATAAGGGGACTCAACTTCAGCTGTCAAGGTTGCTAGGCAACAGGAGTGGCAATTCATTACCCAGGTGAAACAAATAGGTAATCCTCTGTAGACCAGACTGTCTCATTTAACAGCGCTTAGTTCGAACTAAGAACTGAGGCACATAGATTGTCATTGTGAGCATGTTAGCATGCTGATGTTAGTTCTTTTCATCACAGGTAAATACTAACCAGATTTACTTAAGTACGGTACAAATTCTTGATGCACTTTACTTATGTATCATGTTAAATAGCAGATCATATAATAGAATTATATAATGTGCTTACCATTATAGTGTGCCTATAGTTTTGACACTATTGCAACGCACCTGGTTTCTACCGTACAGTGTTGGATATTATCAAATACATGTTACAGAATTGTATTCAGATTAACATAATGACTCCACTCGGCTAGACAAACACTCATGTCACTCACCTCCTCTCTCTTTCTCCTTCCCTTGTCACATAACTCACCTTTTCATTCTAAGCAAACCGGGTGCTGGCACGCAGTCCATCCTTCACCCGACTGGATTACCTGCCAACACCAGCTGCCAAATATGTACAAGCTTTTAACACTGTGACTCAATTGGCTGGTTTCCATGCCTTTTAAACACACACTAAAACAGACACACTCACACACACAACCACACACAAACACATGCGAATGCATGCCATCCTCAACAGCTGCGTAGAGATTTGTGTAAAACCAACACTGAAGCCTTCCGCCACGCATCAGCTCTCCACTCAAGTTTCTCCACCTTGTTCAGCTGTATAAGGTGATTATGCGGTTAAGCCATTTCACTGAAATGGAACAAACAGCAAGAGGATGAGAAAAGAACCTGTGATTTCAGCAGAGTATGAGCAGTTAATTTGCACTTATATCAATATGTTAAAACTTCAAATGCCAAATGTAAAAGGCATAATCAAAATTGGCCCCTGCGCTATTATTAGTTATAGTAGAAGTGTATAAGCTCTGATTAAAGCACTTAGATGCAGAGCTGTTATGTGATTATAGCACCTACAGTATCAATTTATTCTGATGGCATAAGCCTTTATTTGTAGAAGGAAGAGACAATCAGACAGCATTTCTGTTTGTCACCAAAGTCACAAAGTTTCAAACCCGCAACACAGTCCCTTTACAGGGCCTGGTACCTGGCTGTCACGGCGAGGAGGATAGACAGTAGAGAAAGGACCCAAATGCAGACAGCACAGGCAGACCGGAGCTGTTGAACAATTTATTTGTAGAGAAAAGAGCTTACATGCCGGTAATGCAGGTGGACAGGCAGGCAGGAAGACATGCAACAGGTAGGGCCGGAGACAAAAGCACGAGGAACACGGAAACTAAACACAGGGCGAGCAGTCCTGAAAGAGTGACTAATTCAGGGATACAAACAGAATGAATCGACAAAGGAAAGGAACTGGTATATATAGACAAGGGACTAACGAGGGAATCAAGGCAGGTGAGCACTAGAGAACAAGTGCGGTAATGGAGGAGCTGAACAAACGGGAAGGTTTTCGAAATAAAACAGGAAAATCAGACAAAACTCACAGGATGTAACACTGGCGATGGTAGGTGTAAGGGCAAAATGTCTTACATGCTATTACCTGATAAGTTTCCTAGTAATAACCTGTTTTATTTAATATGCACTTTGTATTCTTTGATATTATCTGTCTTGGGTCAAACATTGGTATCCTGTTCCACTTTGATTACTGGAGGACAACTTGTTTGTTATGAAGAGTGATAAGAGAACAGTCTGTCCTGTGTACTGCTGCTTGATGACGTGGGCCAGGGTTGATTCTGATATCCCTCCCTTGCTCTCTGTATGTTCTGTGAATAGTATGTGACGGTATGTGCCGGGGTCAGATTCCTCATTATGCATCTTGGTGTATGATCTCTGTCCTTTCAGCTGAAATAGACTGACTCTGTGTGCTCGCTCTCTCTTTTCATTACCCTTTAACTTAATTAAATACACAAAAGACAACTGTTTGTTGGATTATCACTTTATTTGCTCACTTCTTCGCAAGAAAATACACAACTTCCACAACGGTAGGCATCAAAGACAAATTGTTTTTTAACTTGTGTGCACAGATTAGCAATGTTCAAAAAAAAAGGTCAAAATGTTAAACAAAATAGTTAATATTTTAACATAATGCTTATGTCAAAGATAACACATTTTCAACGGGCAAAATCCAGAGTATGTCTCTTTCCAAAAGCAAAATAGAACTGCACTAAAGAGGGTAATTTAGAACAGATTCCCCATGGACTCAATTTATTTTGCACTGCATTAGTCTGCACAGTGGCATAGGTCTACACAGCTGATTGGAGCCGAAGGTGACCAGAAACTGCTGACAAGTCTATAAATAATGTTATGGGGAAAGGACAAATATATGCGACAAATGTGTCAATCTAACAATGTAAATATGAGCAAAAAGAATTTAGTGTTTGTGAGAACGTCCTACACCAAAACACGGCTCCGAGCCTCGCGTTAACACAACAACTTGACACTTATCTAAGAGCTTGAGTTCTCAATTTGTGCACGAGTTATTACACAAGCTAAACAAACGAGGGCTTTAATGTGGATTTAGGAACACAAATGTATAAAGAGGCATTCATCAATTATTTGGCCACTTAGAGGCAGTAGAATAAACTGTAAACATCCTTATAAAGCTGTTTTCATGAATATGTTGACAGTTAGTTATTTACACATCCGGCTGACACGGAACAATGCCAGCACTCATTTGGAGTCGGGTTTTTAACCACTTGGCAAATGTAAGTCCAACATTCACTCTCCTTTAGCTCTATTTCAGTCTCCACCGACTCCTGAGGGAAATCTAGCTCTACGTTGTCCAGCTAGTCGCTAACTTTGTCTCTCTGCTATTTGGTGCTGGGAAGGTAACGTATCAGAGCTTTTCCGCTACCTGCTGCGGCTCTAAACAAGGCTGATGAAAGTGGTAAGACTGAACAAAAACGCTAAAGTTAACAATTAGTTAAAAATGCTTCTTAGTTCTGAGGGGAACTACAGAGACAGGTGGTTTCAACCCCTTTCATGTTACACATAGTCATTTAATCCGTTATTAATATAGAAATATTCAGTAGTGCAGCTTTAATGCAGTTCAGTCAGGACCAATTAAGTCAATTTAAGCGTAATGTTCAATTGTAGTTGTTATATTTGGCTCTGGAAGCTCACAGAGAGCAGCAGTAAAGACCCCTCTACAGGGTACAGAACAGCGTATACAAACTATACTGAATAAGTCAGACGCAGCAGTAAAAGGAGGAGTTGGGGTGGAGGCAGGTTGCCAAGCGGTTTGCAGAGGGCAGGCAGGCTAAAGTAGCTTAAATAAGGCGCCCTGTATGAATTTTGCCAGTGGGTGCATAGAAGGGAATCAGCTGATTGGGCTGGTTTAAAGATCAGCTGTTATCAGTTGGTGTAGCTGGGATTGACTCTGTGGCCTGCCTGAACTAACGCTATGCTCAGTTTGACTTGTTTAGATACAGTTTACTCTCACAACTTAGGAATGGAGCCTTCCCACCTCTTAGTACTGTACTACCCTATACGGACCAACCTGGAGGGAAGAATAACATGAACATCCAGCAGATTCGTAGGTTAAAGTGTATTGTCACAGGACTCCATATGGATGTGTTTCAGTTGAAAACTTTGGTATTGGAACGGTGCACATTATTTTATCTGTACTGTCATGCTGCTGTTCACTCTTTTTTTGCACGGGCATTTCATTTCTTTTTTCCAAAAGTTGCCATACTTTCCTGTCTGTCAGCAGGTTTCGCAGGTGAACATAGGACCAAAGGGAGAAATGTGCGGAAACTCCTTGACAGCGTCGCCTGATCCTACTGGTAGGAGACAAAGCACAGTAATAAGCACAGAGGTCAGCATTTTCTATTTCTGTGACTCCACACACACAAAAACAATGCATCCACACACACACACACACACATGCAGGCTAAATGACAAGTTCTTCTGTTCCTTGGGCCAGAGTTTTGTTCCACTTTATTTTCTGCCACTTTCAAAATTATGCTGCCATCAGCGTCGGCGATGTTTTATTTTTCTCACTGAAGCTCTGACTGACAGTCCACCTTAGTGAGGCTGCCTGGCAGAGTGGAGTAATAAGGGAGACAATGGACATGTCTCTCTTACACAAGCAGGACTGGGTTTGTTGTTTACCAGATGGGAGACATTGGACAAGAAAGGGATTGTGAGACAGAAAAGAGAGTGAGCTAGAGAGAGAGAGAGAGAGAGCGCAACTGATAGACTAGACAGAGACATCAGTAATGTGAGAGGAAGGATCACATCGCTCTTGCTTGGGTGCACACAAGGATGTTCCTGAATTCAAATACCACATTCAGCAATGCTGCAATCATGCATTTGGCGCAACCGCAGTGTGCCTGCAATTAGGGCCCGAGCAGGGAGCCCTGCGAGGACCCTATTGAAACTGAAGGCATTATTATTCTTTGTCCAAAAGAAATGCATTTTTGAGGGCTTTATCATGCTCAAAAAGTCATGAAACTTTGCACGTTGTCACCTGCTTAAGTCACTCTCCCGGTTTCTTAGCTGTTCTCTGTCAGCTCATTAGCCACCTGTTGCCACTTCCCCATTTCCTCCTGTGTGTATTTAGACCTGTGTCAGTCTTCCCCACGTTGCCAGTTCGTCTCACTTCCAACCCGCTAGTGTTCCAGCGTAACTTCTCCTCTGTGTTACTTGTTCATTGGTTGCATGTTTGACTGTCTACTGAACCTTGCCTGTCTCCAGTAAAAGCCATCTTGGTGCACTTACCTGTTGTCTCGGATCGAGCATTTGGGTCCTCCACTTTGTTCTCCTCTCAGAGCCTTATAGACGTGCATCAGAAGTGGTGAAAAATTTGATATTTTTTTTGTCTTGAGCATGGGTGTGGCAAAATGGCTCCATAGCGCCCCCTACAAACGTTTGACGAACAAGCCCCCGCGTCCCGTTTCACGTACACGCACCAAATCTTGTAGGCTTATGTCCAGACTTACAAAACAGTGTGTGGCAGACTGTGTGTGAACAGACTGTTCAGTGTCAGTGAGGAGCTGAAGGGTCTGGGGTCATCCAGTTGCATAATATACTGCATATCAAAGGGAGAGTTACAGTTGGTCTTCTCTTTTTTATTCTTCACAGACAAGCCATTATTCATAAATTTGGGGGAATTTTGGGGATCTGGAATTTGAAGGATCTTCAAAATAAATGTTTAGAGTATAAATCTCGGATAAATACGCTTCATGGCCATAAAGTATCTGGATAACCACACAAAGCACAGCTAAATATTACACCCATATGTTGTTGCTGAACATCTCATTCCAAAACTAACTGTGGGCATTCTTTATTTATTAATGTTTGTTTTCATAAGGAAAAGATTTTAGCATGGACCAGCACCACATACAACAGCATTTATAGCCTTAGCTAGTTTGCGCTGCCAGTCTGTAGATGGGCCTTGTATAGATAGACCAACTCAACACATGGGGGAGGAAAAGGCAAGCAACACAGAGCACACACATCAATACAATATAGATAATAAAAATTTATTTTTATGCTGTAATAGCTTTGACTCTTCTGGGAAAGCTTTGCACAAGATTATGGATGCTGATCGCAGGGTTTTCTCCTATTCAGCCATATGACCATATGATGTTGGGGGGCCAGGCCTGGCTCGCACATGACATTACACTTTATACCAGAGGTGTTGGATGGAGTTGAGGTCAGGGCTGTACACCAAACTATAAAAAACTATTCTTTATGGACTTGGCTTTGGAAATCTCCATCCCCAAACGGTTGCAGCGCAATATTTAAGTCTTAAATATCATTGTATGCTGCAGCATTAAGATTAGCCTTTATTGGAAATAAAAGGCCACGCCTGAAACATGAAAAACAGCCCCGCTAGGAGTGAGGCGTGATAATAATGAGGCACACTCGGAGGATTTCAAATCTTTTGAGTTCACCGCGCTTGCAGACTCATGGACTTAACGGGTGTATTTACAAGAAGTCTGCCAGTGCTTAGTGTTGTCAAAATCCACAATTTCTGCAGATTTTCTGCAGACTTCCAGACAGTCCCCTTGGGTTCAGCAGGCTTTGCCTGGAAGATCATCCATAGTTCATAGCGATATGAATGTTAAGATGTAAAAGAATGATTAATAATTTTGGAAGTTTAAAGAGAAGATGATGGCTTAATTATACAGTAAGGGTTTGCATACTATATTTTACAGTGAGAAGAAATATGCCATCTGAGTGTGGCGAAGGACTTGAAATGACAGCCTGAACTTGCTCACAGGCTTCACTTAATTTTTGCTGTATACGTTTCGGCTAAAACTTCAACCACCTCCCAATTTATTCCCAAGGAGGCACAAATCATTTGCTTGGTTTAATAGCTCCAGTGCATGTACACAAGCATGCATTCACACACATACACTCGTAAAGGTGCATTAAATGCATCTGAACACACCAATGAACCCATTTCACATGAGAGGCAACACTTTTAGCGTAATTTGCTTTTAAAATTAAAAGCAGGACTAGGCATTAACCTTGAACTGCAACATTATGAATAGACACCAAAATAAAAGCAATTTTGCAAAAAAGAGGAAAAAGAGCAAGGGACACAGACCAATGTGAGATGTCCTCATCTGTATGATTCGCCTTGCTCTCATAACAAAGCAAAACAACACCTTATTTCATAAATAACATCTTGTTTGCCACTGATAAAGCAAATCATATTCTCTCTCCCAACAAATGTGGCTCCCAAATCTCATAAACCTCTCCTAACCTTTCATAAATCTTTGTTATGTTATTTTATCCTTTCATTCTTTGCTTTCTGTCTTTGTGACCCCCCCTCTCCCTTCTGGATCTGCAGCACTGCTTTATTGTCTAGATAAGTCGTGGCCAGCAGGATATTTTTCAAGCACAATGCACTTTTGTTATGAAGGTGGAGGGATTAGTGCCTGAGATTAGCTGATATCATCTGTAACTCTTACCAGAAAGAGCATATAAGGTCTAGAAAAAAGAATCACTTTCCCAGCTTCCCAAACGCAGATTTAAAGTTCTGTGAAACTCTTTCTCAGCTCCTCCCTTTATTGCTGTTGACACATCTACATTTGATTAATTAGATGGAGCAGGGTTTATTTGGATCCAAATACCCAAAACATGTCGAAAGAAGACTTGAAAACAAACTTTTACTTGTTGTAAAGCTCAGAATCCAGACAAAGAGTTAAATCCAATCTCCTGCTTGCATTGATTTGTGTAAGATAAAGGTGTTTGGTTCTGGTGGTGTTGAGGGGGATTTGGACCCTGCAGAATCGTGTCACATTGAGGGGGTTTAATAGGGGGCAGGGGCTTTAAATGTCCAAGTGCAATGGAGCTATGATGTTCCTCACGTCATTATCATTGTCAGTCTGGGTTTGATAGAGGAGAGAGCGAAGGCGAGGAGGAGACAAAGCAACAAGACAAGAAGAAGTAAATGAGACGGTGTCTGTTTGTGTGTTTATGCAGTGCTCTCCAGGCCGCCCGATTCCTCCTGTTATTTTATTCCTGGTTTGAGAAGAACCTGTTCCCCGGGCATGGCTCTATCTTCACGGCCATCTCCCTGGAGCTGAGCAGCCAGAATAAACCAAAATTGAATCCTTTGGAATTTCGATTTTATTCTCCCTCCTGCTATCCCTCGAGGTCTTTAGAATGCCTGCTTTGCCTGTCAAAGCAAGAGCTGCGGCTTATGTAAATAATAACAAAGAGGTAATAGAGCTTTAAATTCACTACTCAATAATGGAGACAGAGAAAAGGCCCTCGATAGAACAGCAGTATGGAAGAAAGGATGCTTTTAAACCGCCGCCCCCCCCCCCATGCTAGAACCGACAAGTGTCTTTTTTTATTTTCTTACTTTCCCATCGTTTTGTGTGCAGAATGACCTTGACACACCTGAGTGAATGAATGGAGGAGGAGAGAGGAGCTTTGAAGGGCTGCATATGCACTCACACACACACACACCAGCAGTCTCCATGTCATCTCCGTGTCCCCACCGCATCCCCCCGGACTACAGGGATTGTTTTCTCGTGTTTTCTCTCCCCAACACACACACACACACACACACACACACACACACACACTCACACACATCCTCTTGCTCCCCCTGTATGTCCCTTCCCTTTTTCCCTTCAGTCTAATTATTTAGCAAGCGAGGGAGGCAATCTGCTCTCCCTTGTTGCTGCTCAAGTGCCCATTAGAGGGAACGCGCTTCATCTTTCTAATGAACTGATCACGTTAAATGAGTTGAACATTCTCTGGCTTTGCTCACGTGTGAGAAACGTGGGGTGGCAGGTAGGAATGAGGGGATTTAGGGGACGGAAGCGGGAACGCAGGAGTGCAGTGGAATAAAGGAGGAAGAGACGGGTGACTGTGGATTTACTCATCATGTTTTGACTCTTTCTGGTAGATTTGTTCCCTCTCAAACACATGTACACAAAGATATTCTTTAAAGCAACAACAACAAAGATTGACCACAAATTATGAGCCTCGGAGGGGAGAGATGCTCATTTATGGTAAACAGTTATAACAAAGTGCACGCAACATCATATAATCCACATTCTGCTCCTGTGTGGAACTAAATCAGAGCTGCTTATCTGTGTGATGGGACGCCAGCACAACAGGTTTGTGGGTGATGGTTTCCATTGTCTTCGTCAAATTATTACTCAATTGTTTTTCCTTTATTGCCTTCATCTCCATCTTTCCTTAGAGTATTTTCTATACATTTCAGTCTACAACGGAATAGACCTTTTGGGCAGGAGTTGCACCCTCTCCAGTGATTAGAGTGAAGTTTGTCAATGTTCACAACTGTTAGTGTGATTAAATTCATCTTTGTTGAATCATTAAAATCAATATTATCAGTATGACTCTGTATTTATGATTAGGAACTGCATTTTTTTTAAAGATACTGTATGTAACCTTTAACATATAACATATATTAATCACTTTATATTGGCTGTGGGTGAACGGACTGTGACGCAGCTTAAAAGATTAGACCTTTCCCGACTTTCTCAGTTGCCTATAGCAGCCTGTGGACTGATTTCTATGTAGAGGAGTCGGATCGGTTTTTCCCTCCAGAATCCAACGGGTGTGACGTTATGCACACTCCCGAGTGCCGTACCGATCTTCACCTACAGGTCAGAGTTCACTTCCCCAACAGCCGCAATAAAAACAGAAGAAGAAGAAGTTCCTCACAGTACCTAACGTTAGCTTAGAAACTGAGTAGTAGTAGCTAGCTAACATAGCAAATTACAGTTGATAACGTGAGCGAATTCATCCAGACTCTCTTAGCTTGCTCACTCGTTAACATTATTTCAGCTCAGGCACGGCAGAGCTCCAATAATCGCTCTTTATTACATCAAGGCAACGATTCAAGCACAGCTGCTCTTCATGAAATGAATTTCACTACTGGCTGATTGTCTGTGCAGGTTCTAATTCTTATTTTTCTCTCTCTCTCTCTCCATAAAAGACATGACCTCAGCTGCATGAGCAATACAATGGGAGCAAGAAAACAGAAGTCCTGAGAGTGTGGTTCACAGTACCATACTTTGTTTATTATACATACCTATTGAAAACTTGGAAAACAAATTCATAAATGACATTGTAGAAAAAAAGACACTGAAAGAAATGTGTACTTCTATGAAATAAATGAGCTTGTTTTAAAAATATAACACTGTTTTTCTTTGAGATAATGAAGTCACATGCAGGGACACTGAACACAGTTTTTAATTTCATCTAAATGATGCTTCCTTGTAGCCAACATAGTTGCTAAAGGTGTCAGGGTATTTGTTTCTAATCTACCACCTGGTTCCTGGTTCCCAGATGTCCCAGATGATGTCCAGAAAAACCCCTGGCAGATGGATGACCACCACCTGCAGGACTTCATCCCTCTCTTCTTGTATCAATTGTTGCAATTCTGTCTGGAAATTGAGCAACAACATCTGTTTAGAAAGGCTAGATTCATATGTCAAGAGGGTGTGTATATTTTATTTACATGCTGTTTAACCAAAAATCTATGACCTGCAATCTATGACCTCTCTCTCCCTACCATGACCTCTGTCCCTTCCCCTGCCCTGCTCTCCATCTGCACCTCTGCCTTCTACCTCCTCCTCTAGCCTCGCTGTCACTGCTTTCTTCCAGCAGAGCTGCAGAATCTTCAGAACTTGAATCCTATCATGTTAATAACTGATGTTGGTTTAGTATTGTCATTGTCTAAACACACTGCCAGAGCCGTTCAGTACAGTAATGTTAGTTGACAATAAAACAGGCTCATCTATTATGTTGAAACATTAGCACATTTAGCTATCACGTCAATAATGACCGTCTAGTTCACTAACCTTTAGCGTTATCATCCAGCAAATTTAGCTTTGCCGACATCGCTGAGCCTCTCGGTGAAAGCTTGATTAATGGCGATTGATAACACTGGCTAGCTAATGTTAGCTAACCCCGAAGTGTCATATAAATGCAGTCAATGTATCATGCAACATGTACGTGCCGTCACTATTTTGGCCGATGGCCAGGATGCGCGCTCACGCCTACTGTGCGCGAGCACGAGAACGAGCGACAACGCTGACTGCTACTGTCTTAACGGCCACTATAAACGACTTTCTGATAACTCCACACTACCATACAGTTACAGATTTGTCACACTGACAGCAGTTAATAATTAGAAGACATTCTATTGCAATATTCACTTTTTGTTAAACAAAAAATGTCAGCAATACTAGCATTACCATAAATGGACATTTCTACTAATCGGCAGATAATTGTAAAGTTGTAAAGACAACAGACTTTTTAACAAAATAAAAAAAATGTGTAATTGGCGATGCATACTGACAAGGAATGGGAGGAAGAGTGAGAGATGGGAGAAGTGGGAAGAGAGAGGAGGAGGAGGAGGTGGAGAGGAAAAATGGTCATGTCCCCAGGTTTGGGTTAGAAACACTTATAACTCAGGACCATAGATTATGACAGTCCAATCTTCTGGGCTGCTGCCTGAGAAATAACCACAAGCACCCAGCTGCCACACACACAAACACAAGCGTGCAGAGGGAGATGGGGATAAAGTGGAATGTAGAGAAATGAAGGGCCAGACGAAAGAGAGAAAGTGGGAGGCAATGGAGATGAAAGCAGGATATGGATGTATGTAGAAAAGGTTGAAGTGAGAAGAAAGCAGAACTGTTAGTGGGATTGATGAGCGCATAAAGAGCAGAAGAAGTGTGAGTCTGATAGGAGGGTTGGTGGAAGTAGCAGATGGAAAAATAATGATAGTAAAGAATAAAAGAGCACAAGCAGAGAACAAACAGAGAAGAAGGGTTACTTGGCATTAAAGGTCCAATCTCGCTCTGCAGTACATCACCATCTTCCAAAATATTGTTGCTCCAGTATTTGGCTTTAGAGTTTGCTCATTGAGCTTCAAAGTGTCAAAACAGGGCATCAAAAATAGCATCAAAAGACAGGACAATAACATCCGACATACATACTAGAACCTGAGAGTCCAGGGAGGAAGTGCGTGTACAGACACTGATGCATAAAATGACATTCTAACTCTTAAATTAACAAAGACTAATTTAATCACAGTGATAGTTAATTTCTTCTGATCTTCACCAAAGAAATTAACTCATTCAATTTTAAATCAGTCTGTAATTACCACCATGTAAAAGGGACAGAGTGCGTATAAAGAGATTTATTTTCATCTGTAAAACTCATGACGAGTGCTGGTCACAATGACCAGTCACAGGACAGGACAGGCGGCGGACACAGTATTCATGGTACAAAGAGTGCATTTGATGAGCAAAAAAAAAAAACCAATTTAAAAATGGATTTCATATTTTTAACATGAATTTCCATAGCAACTGCAGGCGCCACTGTTTTTCCTGCATCTGCTTTAGCCTTAACTCTTCAGTTCACCCGAATTACCACAAAAAATATATGTTTTCACTCATTTAGTTTGTTTTCCTATTATTATATCACTGAAATTATTAGTGATACACAATCAGGTTTTAAGGTTAGGAGTAACTTAACACTAAATCCACTTTTAGTCAGTCACTATTACACAATTCACTATTGATCCTAGTCCTATTTTATAGTGTCCACTGCAACAGAGGTTGGAAATATCCAGTAATTCTGTCTGCTTGACTCCCAAAAGGTCTGAAAAATCTATGACACACCCGACGACACTCCACCAATCAAATTACCAGGCTATATCCTAGCTAAGCTAACTTTATGTCTTGGCCTCGAAGGTGAAAGCTTGGCGAGAACTAAAGTTACTGTTGCTGCTGTCAGGGTTTGAATATGCATTTTCCGAATTTGTGAAGGGGCCATGTTCAAACTACAATGAGGTATTACGTTGCTGTTCAAAGTTTGCTTGCTTAATATTGGTCTTGCCCTCGGTTTACTTGAATCAAGATGTGAGAAAGGTTCACTTCATTATGGGTGACAGAGGGCCACAAATGAATGGTGAAGCCACGTGTAGTTCCTGCATGGGGAGAACTGTTTTGATGTCTTGTTTATGAGAAGAAGTAAAGATTGATAATTGAACTCAACCTTTGTCTCAAGTCTCATGCCTGAGGAATTGGCCGTGATCGGGTCACCACCGCAAATAAAGACATTTTAAATACACCCATAAAGACATTATTGAAGATTTGTATCTACAAGGCTTTTTACATGGTGGAGCATGAATTTATCTTGTGTGTTTTAGGGAAATGGTTAAATCCCTGCTTTACAAAACCAACTAAGCCTCTGTTGCCTTTCAGTGTGGTGCATTAGATTTGAGATAGAAACTGTCGCGCCCCGTGTCTGTGTGAATGGTTGTGTTTCCAGTTTTCTGTTGCCTGTCTTGTGCATTCTGGGCTGTGTGGTTTATCGCCTTAGTTCTCCTGTGTTTGAGTTTGTGTCCCGTCTCAGCCTCCCTCGTGTTTCCCTGATTGTTGGAGTGTTTTCACCTGTTCCCCTGTG